>CM069907.1:70739441-70941053 GCA_036172215.1 Camellia granthamiana
AATAGCCCAAATTCAAAGAAATACAAAGGAAGCAAGATATAATCAACAACACGACACTATGAAGCCCGAGTCCAGAATATAACAAGGGTCGGGTCAAAACCGAAATCGCTGTAGAACATTATCAGTTTTTTCATTTTTTAAGTTTTTTTTTTTTTTTTTTAATTTTGCACATTAATGTTCCATCATCATACTCCTTTATAGACACAAATTTTTTAGTTTTGCACAAAAAAATAATTTAGTTTTTTCAACAAAAAAAAAAAAAAACATAGTTTTTTTTTTTTTTTTTTTCCTTTTTTTGCACATAATTTGTTATTTTAAAAGTTTTTTCAATTTGAAATTTGATATTTTAAGGTTTTAAAAATTAAAATAAATGTTAAATTGTCATGTTCCTTTATAAATAATCATAAATGATGAACAATCATTGTTTGAAGGGAATTTCGACTATTAAAAATTTAATGGGTCTTGGAGGTCCAAAAAATTTAGTTAGGATTTATTGGAGTATAAGTTCATAAATTAGGACTTATGTTTAAATGCTCTCCAAAAAAAACTCTCTATTCAAACAATAATGTATGGGTTGATTTGGAAATAATTATTTTAGTGACTTTTTGATTTTTTAATTAAAATAGGAAATAAAAAAATTGGGAAAGGATTTTTGCTTTTTTTTACAAAAAAAAAGGTGCAAAAAATAAATAATATTAAAAAGAATCTGTGACTTTCTTATATAACTTTCAAATTTTTGGATTTTTGAATTTTTTTATAATATTTTTTAATTTTTTAATTAAAATGTATTATTACAATCCACCGTGACTGCCATTTGCTATTCAAACTCACACATTAAAAAAAAAAAAAAAAAAAAAAAAACCTCTATGTAGACAATTATTACATAAAAGTGGTATTACATGCACTAATTAATATACTAACTAGTATATCAATACTGTTATCACCTTATTATTGACTCCACTCATTATACAAATTACAAATACTAAAAACATCTTAAATTATATCACATCATTAATTCGTATACTAGTTAATACACTAATTGATACATATAGCATTACTTGCTACATAAATGCATCACAATCATTTTTGTGTCTCATATATATGCCATGCCAGTCGTGTGCTCATCTATCACCTAAGATAAAAATAATTAATAAATAAACAAAATACATGAGCAATTATTTGTGGAAAAATGTTCAAATCTTTTGACTTACGGTTTTGATTAGAATTTAACTTCTCTCATAATAAAGCCATCTCAAGCTTTATTTTAGTGAATAAAATCATTTGATTATTATTAAAACTAAGAATAATGCTTTCACCTAATTATATAAGGATTATGAAGACGAGTAATAATGTTCACATATACCATTTTGGCAGTTTTCATCGTCTTCATTAACCAACTAATTTAGACATTGGAAGGGCGCTGGCTAGCACAACACCCACGTCAAATATCATTTTTTGGCAGGTTTTCTCATTTTTGCAAAGAATTTATTCATCGCAATATTTTACCAATGAAGTAAAAATATTAATAATAATAATAATAATAATAATAATAATTTTTAACAATTGGGAAAATAAAGCTATTTTGAGGATGCCTTGTGTTATCTAAATTTCAAACTAATCCTTCATTTTTTTATATATTTTTTTTTATTGGCAAAAATAACTCTATCACTCCATATGAAAGAAAACAATGCAAAAGTACTCCCCTTAATCATACGCAAATACTCCCCCCTTGCCTTTCAACCCCATTAACTTCGCAACACAAGTAAACAGTAGCGGGCCAGAAAATTAGGTTAGAGGAACACTTACTAATTATAATTTTTTATTTTAAAAAAATTTATGAGCAACATTAAGATAATAATCATTTTATGATATAAATTTAAATATAAAAAATTACATATTTATTATTAATAAGAACAAATCAAAATTCTATAATAGTGTGGAATAACTCGGTGTGAAATGATGATGCAAGTTTGTAATTTTAGCACAAAAAATTATGGATCAAAATTTCTAATTTTAAAAAATAAAAACACATCATTTATAGCACAAATTATTATAGAATCTATTTAATTTTTATTTGACAGAAAAATATTAAAGAAATGACATTACTTATAAATGATGTGTTTTGAATGAAAATTATTAAATAGTCTTAGAGTACCATATGACGTTACTCACGTGATACTCAAACCATAGAAAATCACAAATCACACTAAGCAGTATGTCAACTACTTGAAAATAATGAGTTTATTATATCAAATCTATAATATTTTTCACTATACTATTGATTTAAACTACTATATAAATAATATCACATAGTGTTCCTAAAATATTAAATAACTACTTGTTGTGAATAATATAATAAATCATTAGCCAAACAACATGGAAAGAAAAAAAAAAATACATTTTATAAATGACAACAAAAAAAAAAAAAAAAAAAAAAAAATTTTGCAAAACTGAGGGGGGCATGTGACGCCTCGCTCTATGCTGCCTCCGCCCCTGCACAAAAAAAATAAAATAAAATAAAAAATATGATGAATGTTGGCAAGATACCAGCAGATGGAACACAACAATAACAAAATGAAGGAACAAAACTCAGAGGATAGAAACAGAGGCAGCACTACAATCATATCCCAAAACTGACCCACAGATTGCTCAAATTAAACATGAGTCATCTTCCACAAACTAATTCCCAATTGTTAATCAAATCATTAAAGCTCGTGAGCAGTATCACTAGTATGTGCTTTCACCCAAGTCACCATTCAATTACCTCTTTTTAAACATAATCCACCAAATAGTTGTGCACTTTTTTTTTTTTTAACAGACTTATTACAAATATGAAAAATAAATGGAAAACAAATTTGTTTGATCCCATAAATCTCATTCCCCCTCCACCAATCAAAAAATATGGAAAACAAATTTGTTTACATACTTTTGATGTTTGTGAACAAAACATAATTTATGATTGGTGTAGACTGGGAGTCATTCTTATCAAGAAGTGTATTGATCCCATAAATCTCATTCCCCTCCACCAATCAAAAAATATATTTTGTGCCAATTTATAAATTTCATAAAAATCATTACATCAAACTGAATAACACCAAGCCCAAAAAGATAAACAACCATAGAAAATTGTCATATTTGGGAGAGAAAATAAATCACCAAGAAGATATAGTTTTGTTGCTCAATTAAGCTTATGAAGGAGATGCTTGATTTTGAAATATTGATTTTCTTCTTAAGTAGATGGTAAGGTCTATTTTGGGTAGTTGAAATTTTAGTTAAAAAATAAAAAAATCATTACAAAAAAAATTAATTATTCTCTCTACTTTTCTATATATCTTTTCATAAAAAATTTAAAAAATAATAATAAAGTTAATTTCCAAAATAATACTAAAACAAGCTAAAATCTATGGCTCAACCATTTATTATTTAATTTAATTTAATTTAATTTAATTTTTTTGATTCACTAGTTATAGATTAGCAAAATTGAGTTGACTGTAAAGCTAATTGTAGGGCATTGTGGCTAAAAATATGGTGTATTATATGAATCCAAAAAAATGATGTACAAATTTATTATAAACAACTATATTAATAATACAATTTTTTTTGTCTCGCATTTTTTTTTCCTTCTCCAATCTCTCTCTTCTTTTATTGCACCAACTCTGCTGTGACAGAGACGGCAACCCCCCGGATCAAGATCCTCTCCTTAACTTCTCTCATTGACTTCCTACTTACTGGGATATTGGGCTTATTTTTAGGCTCAATTTCGATGATCCGAATCGTTCACATTTTAATATTCGTTGAATATATCATACTTGTAAAAAATCAAGTTGATCAGATATTAAAAAGCATGTGTTCAAAAAATTATTTATTAAATTTTTTTAAAAAATAATTTTTAATTCAATGATCCGAACACGTAGTTTCTGATATCCGATCAACTTGATTTTTTACAGATATGATATACTCAATAAATCTTAAAATATGAACGATTCGGATCATCAAAAATGGGCTTAAAAATAGGCCCAATAATCCAACAAGTAAGGAATCAAAAAGAAAAGTCAAGGAGAGGATCCTGATTCCAACCCTTGCCTTCTCTCTCTCTCTCTCTCTTCATGGGCTAGCTAAACAACTTGTAACTGTGGCCAACAATTTCGACTCTAAGGACATTCATATTAGTCTCAACAAATTAACTTTTTCATTAAATATAATTAGTAAATTATGAAATCATTGTTGTATTAGTTTCAACAAATTAATTCTATAATTAGCTATTATTTGTATTTGTTACAATAACTTAAAAAATTTATTGAGGTATTATTCATTAGTTATTCAATAGTTTATTATTTTTTGATAGATTAGACCTTACTATCTTGACTTTCTTGAGTATTGATCATTAAAAGAATGGCTAATAAAATATTCTTTTAATAAAATAAAGTTAGAATAGAGAGTCTAATGGATAGAGTATTTAAAAGGAGAGCTATATAAAATAAAATAAAAAAGTGATTTTCAAATTGTAATTTGGTTCAAAACTTGTTGAGCTTGATGTGAATGCTCTAACAAACTTAACAATGGGTTTAGCAGCTCCATTGTAGCTTCATTTCAGTCCATCATGGCCAAAATTTTACAGTTTGACACTAATACACACAATAACTCTTCCATTGTGGATGTTATTAATTATAAAGAGTTAGGCTATTTGCTGGCTTTTAATAAATTTTATTTATTTATTTATTTTTATAATCATCCAGTTTTAAGGATCTAAAAAATTGATTCAAAGTTTAAAAAAAAAAAAAAATTACTAAAAACAAAAATATGCAGAAACATAAACAACTTATAAATTTGAGTCAAAGAAACCCTAGTAGCAATACCCATGTAAATAGATGGACTTGAAATAATTCAACACTGATTCGTGACAAAAGCACAAGGCTAGGGCTTATCTCGTTTAATTGGGCTGATCTCTCATTTCATTCAAAATCATCTTGATGGGTCAACCACTTGGCCCTGAAAATATAAACCCCTTCTCATTGTTTGGGCCTGCAATAACCTTCAAATAAACTTAGAAAAACCACGGATCTATTTAATTGGAAAAATGTTTAAAATCTACAAAAACTTTGCGCAATTTGATCCACAGTGACATGATACATGTTAATTTTTGATTTGTCACATATTCAATTGTGTAGGACCTATTTTTCTTACCACATATAAATTTAGGACTCCAATTTGTAGGTCTCTAACACTGTTCATTTAATTGCCGAAAATATTTACAAAATCATACGGGTGTGTTATTCGATAGGTAGCCATATTGCAGTCTGGACTTTTGTTGGGACAAATTTTTTATTTTATTTTATTTTATTTGTAAATTGATTAAAAAAAAAAAAAAAAAAAAAAAAAAAAAAACATCTTCCCTAATCTATTTGGTGTCTACAAATCTAGATCAGTAGAAAATTTTCTCTCATACTTACCAAACAATATGGTCATCTTTTTCTTTTAGCTACCCTTTGTTTCTATTTCTCTATTTTTCTTTTCCCCAAGGTTTGAGCCCCATTGCGCATAACGTACCTTGTTGTGCATTTTTCCCTTTTAAATTGTTTTAGGGCTCAAATCCCACCATTTTTGGTCTATAATTAATCCTTGTCATAAACTTTGTACATATTTTATTAACAAATGAGCTTGATATGGTGAAAGCAAATTTTTTGTTTATTTTCATTTAATGGTATTATGAGTTATATTCAATTTTTTATGACCAACATGTATTGAAATTGTTCAAAACTACCAAAATTTTTCAATTCCCCAAAATTTGGTATTACAAAGCTAAGTTTTTTTCTGTCTTCAATTTGACCATCTTCTCATGGTCTAACTTGGTTATTTACATGCCATTTGACTCTCCCAATCTCACTACCTTATCCCTTACAGGTGTGTTTTGAATATATATATATAAACTTATAAAACTTCTTCCAATCGAATAGATAAGGATCTTATTAACAAGTGTCCCTAAGACACAAGTAAAAGATAAAATATTTGTTAAACACAATACATTTTTCACTAACTTCAATGAACTTTTATTGAAATTAGTACAGTTTTTAATATTTTTACATATTTTTAAGAGACTTTTTACGTACTTCTCAATATTAAATAATGCCAAACACTCGTTTGTATTTGCCAATAAATAATAGATATTGAGTGTAATAACATGGCATTATATATAAGATAAATCAATAGCTTTAAATGATGTTGTATAGAGATCACTTGATGAATTAAGTAAGAGACAAAATCAATTCTATTGGACAGTAATATCAGCTAAGATGGTGCAATTTTGTATCCAAGAATTTGATATATTTCCTTAATCAAGTGACCTTAAACATTCAATTAGCTGAAAGATATGTCTTCTGGTTTTCAAAATATATTAGTAGTAATAATAATAACAGAAGAACCATATAAATTTGGAGAAAAAGAATCGAAGAAACTAGAAACTCTTTGATTACACAAAGGAAGCCTTTACTACACAGTACAAAGAAAAATTTAATGGGAAACTAGAAACACAAAGGACTAGGATTACTATTTTACAAAGAAAAAGGATTAAAACTAGAAAAAAATAAAATAAAATAATGAAAAGAAAGAAAATGATCATGGAACAGGATAAGACTTGTTTTTACACATGCATCTATAAGCAATAGGACATGTCTCAGCCTCTGCAAGTGAAGCACAAACAAAGCTCACCATGACCAGTCGACATGGTGAGCATGATCCACAAGCATGTGAGCAATCAGGCAACCTCGAACCTGCAATTTGGAGCGGGTCAGCTCTCCTATGCTTCATTACTGGGAATGGCCTTCTCTCCACCTTCAAATTATTCGGTTTCACCTTCGCCCCTTCTACTGTGCTCGGTAGCATTGGATGACGATGGCTACCATCTGCAACCCAACATTCAAAACCTTAACCAAAGGTCATGTAAAATAAAAAATAAAAAATCTTTAACATATATTTTATGTATTATTCATTAAAATTGCAAATTTTCAATAGGTAGAAACAATTAAGTTAATTCACTAATTGATCGAGAAATTTGCCGGATGTACATTATTTTTCTTGTCATTTGTTATTCTTGTCAATTAATACACCAACTTTTCTACTGAATTGGCACAGAAAAATTGACGACATTTTGTGTGCCAATTTGGTGCACATAATTCTCTTTCTTACAATAGTAATACACACATGTGTGAGAGAGAGAGAGAGAGAGAGAGAGAGAGCGAGAGAGAGAGAGAGAGAGAGAGAGAGAGAGAGAGAGAGAGTCATACGCAAGTGTTGCCGAGCAATGTGCCTTGCAGGCATGACTGCCGGAACAAAAAGAAGAGTGAGAAGAACAACAATGCAGACAAAACCACCCTTCATGGCACCTTTTCTTTTCTGTTTTTTTTTTTTTTTTTTTCCTTCCGAGATGAGTTTATACTATGTTAGAGAAAATGAGAAAGAAACTTTGGTGAAAAAAATGAGAGTGGAGGACATAAATATTTAAAGGGTTGGGAGGGCAACAAAAGGTGGTAACGAATATTAATCAAGTCACAGGCAACGGTGCGTAGTAGAAAAGGGTCACACAAAAGAGAGGGTAGTGAAGAAGATGGGTCACAGGTCCTTAGCTTCAAACCCACCTGTGACCTGTGAGCCTCATGGAATTAGCCATGGAAGGGTGATGATGAAGGTTAAGAATTTACTGATTTAGAATTAGAATGCTTCTTTTACGTGAGTTTCTGACTTCAATGACAAAGCATATATGTATAAAGTCATAAATGTTAATGTGTATAGTAATAATTGTACATATTCTAAGTCCAAGAGATTCATATAAAGCCAATGTATAAGGTAATAAATAATATGCTGAGTACCTAATGTGACTGCCATTAATGTACACCTCATGAAGGGACTTGAAGTATTTAATTGAACTTCTTTGCTACTGATTTGTTTGTTTTCATGAAAAAATTGTGCACAACCACCCTTTTTGTCTCACCACATTATATCACAACTAATCAACTTGAGTTTTGTATCACCCATTAAAGTACTTTTTTTTTTTCTTTTTTTTTTTTAACATTCTTGAAATTCTTACATACAACTCATCGTTTTACTTTTTATTAATTATGGGGTTTGGGATATTTCAAAAAGTCATCCCAAGTACCGGAAATAGATTAACTCACTTGTAATGTAATATAATGACCCATGTATGACGTGCTTACACCAATAACTAGTTCTAATCTAATGTTTAATCATAACAAAATATGTTAGGAATATTTACATTTGTAAAATATTAGATTATATTCATAACAATCATATGTGTTATTTAATATTTGTATTAATTAATTGAATATAACATTAAAATTTTAAATATTTCACTAAAATTCTATCAAAAGACAATAATTAATTAACCTTTTGCAAAACAATAATTATAAATTTATTATAATTTATTGTAAGTCATTCTAGGTGTAAAATAAATAAAAAGGTATAAAATAAATTTATTTTGAATAAGTATATATATATTTTCAACCGTGCATAGCATGTACCTGCTAGTATATAAAAATATTAATATGAAAAATTCGTGCACATCTTGGAGTACAAACAAAAAGTCCAGAGACCCAAATTTTGGGTCACATATTTGTGTCAAGAATATAGTGTGGTGGAGATTGAAAGTGTGTTGTGGGTAGAATAAATTTGGATAAAATTTCTACCTAATTTTTTCATAAAATTTCTAAATTTATAGTATTACTAAAATTTCAACATAGGATTTCTCACATGATAGATGGGCTGGGCCTATGTACCATAACCTTACTATATGGGCATCCAATTTTAGATGGGGAACTTATCGATAGGTTCTATGCACAAAATTCAAAGCCTATCTAGTTTCAAAATAAAATATTTGTACCAATTAGTTATACATATTTTTAATTATTACAAAAAAATCTTTTTTCTTTTCTAATTTAAAAATGTTGTTATATCTCACCATCGCCAGGCTTCTATCAAACAATCACTGAAAACTCTTCAGAATGTTCAACATCACCGGAACCGGAGTTTCACCGAAAATTCGCTGGAGTGTTTTGAATGCTATCGGAAATCTCCGGAATATCTAGAATGTTCGTTGAACATCAACAATATCATGGAAAACTCACTGAAATATCCAGAATATTGCCCAAAAAAATAATAAATTGAGAAATTAGAGCGAAAAAAACATAACAAAATGTGCTTAAATATTGATAAACTGAAAGAAGAAGAAAAAAAAAAAACGTAAGAATAACAAACAGCAACAACGGGAAAAAAACATCTGTTATTTTCAATTTTTGTAAGGTTTAAGGAAATAATCTCCAATGATCAATCTAAAAAGCAAGTTTTAAAATTGTGAAATGTTACAATTTCAAAGTATAATTCTATTAACCATTTAACCTCATTAATAAAATTGAAAAACATGTTATATGAAACTAAAAAATTTAACAGTTCTAAAGAATGATTCATTTTAGCACAAAAAAAATTGAAACTGTAAAATTTTACAGTTTTCACTGTCTGTAATTAAAACTCGAAAACAACTTGTTTAGAACTTGACATTTTTCTCTATTATGACAAGAAAATATAAGTGTGTAGTACAGAAAAGATAAATAAAATAAAAAAAAGCTGAAAGATCGAAAGAAAGAGACAGATAGAGAGAGAGGCCTATATTCCGACAACTATTTTTTATTTAAATCTAATCAGATCTAATATAGATATACTCATCTTCTTTGTTGGAAACTTATCTCCTTCACTATCGGTGAGCGCAAACAATGGAATCGATATTTGGTGGTTGACGGTGAACCTCAATCAATGGTGGTTACCGGTGACTGTAGATTAGAAAGAGAAAGAAAAGAAGAACAGCGTATCGTCGTCGCTGGATATCAAAGAAAGAAAGATAAAGAGAAGAAGTAAGGTGCAGAGAAAAAGAAAAAAGATAATGGACGTAGAACTTTTGAGTCTATTTAAAAAGTTTTAGGATTAAATAGAATACACACTAAAGACTTGTGAATGATTTGCCCATTTTAGATTTAGACTTTGCCTATTTAGCACTAGTTTGGGAAGTTGGGTTGGGGTAGGTTAGGGCTAAAATAGCCACAAAAAGAAAAAAAATAGGTTTTTTAGCTACAGGTTAAAAAATGTTACATCCAAACCATAATTATTTCATTTTTTATCTTACAGAAGTTAAAAAAATTAAAAAATTCATCTCAAATGAGATTTTTTAACCACAAATTAAAAAAACAAAAAAGTCAAAAAACTATCTAACATCCCAAACAAAACCTTAGCATCAGGCCCAAATTGAACTGGCTTTGGGTGTACTTTTAAACCATAGTGGGCCAACAGCTTTCGTTGTAAGAACAAATTTATCAATTACTAATTCCTCACGTCTTTTCTCTTCCACAAACATGGTGTGTTTGCACAATTAAGACAACCCGATCCTTCTCATTATGTTACGTGTTTTTTTTTTTTTTTTAATTATTATTATTATTATTTTTTTTTTTATGGCATGTATTTTTAGTTTTTTATTTAAAATAAAAAAGTGTACATAAGACTTGAAACCTTAACCTTGACTTTAAGAAAGAAAACTCTTACTATTTAGGAAATACACATATTATGATATTGTTTAATTTTTAAACAAACTTCACTTTACTTACCTCTAGTTTGCGCTATATGCGATTTACTCCCTAACATTTAAAAATAATGATATAATCCCCACATCCTATGATATTGTTTCATTTTTTTTTTATCATTTATTTGAATTGCATATGTTTTGCTTATACTAATCACCAGTATACATTATGGATGGATAGAGAGTTGTAGAGAGACTATTAGTAATCTTAGTGTCCAAATCTAGCCTTCTTCCTTCAAAAGGAGTAACTAATAACACATCTCTCTCCATCTCTTTTAGTTTTTATTGCTTTTATTTTAAATTTATCTCATTAGATATGAAATTTTCTGAATCACAATGTTTATATGTTGCGAAAATCTTTTATAATTTTCTTTTGCTTCTCTTTGAACACCTAACAATTGAACCTTTTGCATTGGAGAAGTTTATTTATTGTGAAGTCCATATAAGAATCTGATTGTTGCTTGGCTAAACTAAATTATTTTTAGGCATTAATTCAAACAAATTGACCTAAACCCGAAGTTGGGGGATTGAATTAAGGTTGGGCTTCGGTTGGGTAGTTGAGGTTTTGCATTTGGGTTTTGAGCAGATTTGGATAGGCTCTATTGCAATTCAATTTGATGTTTGGACAAGTACCTAGTCCAATCGAACTTACCTGAGTTACGATGTCCAAGACAACTTGTTATCAACCCAAAAAAGCACGCATTTAATCTAGACAGCTTATTCAAATAAAAAGAAAAATGTATTCAAAACTTGATTGACATTTAGTAGGGGGTCAACATTTATAAAGAACTCACACCAAATATCAAAATGTGATTTTATCTCACTAGGCTTTGATCAAATTTTAGGGCCTGGCTTCCATCCAGTCTCAGATCGGACTAGAGGGTGTTGTTGGGCCTGCGGGGGCCCACCAAGGGTTCGATTTCGATAATCTGAATAGCTCAATATGTTGAATTCGTTAAATATTATATGCCTGCAAAATATCACGTTGATCGGACATCGATAGTTATGTAATCAAATCAATTTTGTATAAAAAAATATGAACAGTGAAAAATAAACGGGTTACTGAAATTGATCCGATGAGATAACTATCGATATCCGATTAGCGTGATATTTTACAAACATATAGTACTCGATGAGTTTTATATATTGAACGGTTCGAATTATCGAAACAGAACCCGTGGTGGACCTCCACAGACCCAACAGCACCCTCCAGTCCAATCTGAAACTGGAGGGAACCCACTGCCAAAATTTTAAACTTTAGCAATAAAATTTTTTTTTTTTTTTAAATTTCTTAGTGAGTCTTAAATGACAAGTTAAGTAAATTGGCGAGACACCTTTGTCCACATTTATCACTTTGGGTCAACAATTTCTTGTCTATACTAAGGAGTATGAAATGATAAATCCTATTTACATAAACTAATATTCCATCAGCCTACTACCTGTTCTAGATACAGAGAAAGACAAACAGCATTTTTTGAAAGAGTGTTTCTTGGAAAATATGTTTAGCATCTTGGTCAATAATGGGAGCTTGCCAACCAGTGCTATTTTTGTTCCTTAATGCTCAAGTGTGATTTGCTTAGCCTGATTGGCTATACTATACTACTTTGTCAACCACCACAAAGGCCCACCAAAGGCGGCGTCTACTATGAAAGACAGACTTGACAAGATAATCCCAACCGTCAATTGCATTCAACTTTTCTATTTGGGTGCCCCATTTATGGATCTACCACTATGATAAAAAATAATAAAATAAAATAAATGATATATGCTAGCTAGGATATGAATTTTATTAGTTTTTGTCTTATCTAGATTTATATGATAAATATAATGTGTATATAGAATTGATTAAATTTAAAAAATAAATAAAATCATTGGTTAGATGTGTTTAATTCTACACGTATGTAAAAGATGATAAAATATAATCGATGATAGTAACCAAATAAATCTATGTGCGCATATATATATAGATATATATTGAGTTAGTTATATTTTTATTCATATGATTTGATTTAAAATTTATTTTAATCTTTATGATTTTAAATTGAATAATTTGGTCTCTACGTTTTATGTGTAGTTTCAATTAGTTCTTCTGTCCAAATTAGTGGCTAATATTAAAAATTTTGGAATACAAACAAAATTAACAAAAAGATGAAATATAAAATTAAAACTGGACTTAAAATATAGAGACCAAATTATTTAAATTGAAACAATAAAAATGAAAATGAAATTTGAGTCAAACTATCCATTTGGATCGTGAGGTGAAAAAAAAAAGAAGAAGAAATTATTGTACTTTATCACGTAGGTGAGAAAACAAAGAAAATGATTATGATTTTTTACCATTGTATTTAGATGAATAAAAGATAAGAGATGTGGTTTCTTACTTATCTTGTTTGCATAAAGTAAATAAGAAAAAAAAAAAAAAAGTATCTTTTCATTTTAACAAAATAACTTTTTATATTTTCTCGTTTCTTCCACCGTAGGATAATTTTGGTATTTTAGAAAAGTGTCATGTAATCTATTTATTTTCTCACTAAATCTTGAAAAATGTTTTGTGGCCCTAAAAACAGTGGCCCTAATGGCCCTAATTTCCTTTTTGGGTAAGTCTGTTTTTTTTTCTTTTTTTTTTTTACTTTGTTGTTTTTTTTTTTACTTTATATGGAAATTAGGGCCATTAGGGCCACTAATTTTTGAGCTACCAACCAAAGCCGCTAAATCTTATCACTTTTGGTGAGAAACAAAACATAATTTTGGTGAGAGTTATTTTCTTACAATCTCTCATCATTTCTCACTTGCTTAACTATCCAAACAAGTGAAAAAGTTTTATATTCTCACCATTTCTTTTTTTTTCTCACCAAATCTCTCCATTTAAATAGTGTAAAAATGAAAAATATATAATTAGCCTCCTTATTTTATTTTTATTTTTATTTATTTATAGAATAACAGAGACATGACCATTTGTCTCATATGTGTAGGGTTGCAATTTTGACTCGACCTAACGAAAATCAGGCTGAGCCAGCCTGACTCGGCAAAAATCTGACTAGGCCAAGCACTTAGGCCAGGCCCAAGCTCATGTCCAAGGGATAATTGGGCATCAGCGCAGGCTAGACTTGACAATTTTTTTCATTTTTCATTAAAATTCGGTCTGGGCTCAAGCGAGTTTCGGATTGGCAGGTCATTTTTGCACTCTACATTTGTTATAGTGTGTTATAATCTGCCCCTTCTCACACTGGATTCTAGCTCTCGGTTGCTGAGTTATTGACTTTTTTTGGGTCTTTAAACACACTACAATCTAAACTTCCGCCCGCCATGGAAGGAAAATCTGTATCAACAGTCAAATGTTCTTTAAATATAATTCAAATGTACAAAATACATAGCCTACTCTTCACATTTAAATCTGTATCTTTGTATTGTATTATATGTTTATATATATATTGTATCTGTAATCTCTGTACAAGAGTACAAGAAATTCATAATCTTCAACACCCCAAAATCTCTCTAAAGTCCATAGAGAGAGAGCCATGAACACCCTAGTAAAGAACGCCACCTTGGGTTTAAGCCGAAGATTAGACGGCTACGAGCCATTGGATCGAAGGGGAGAAGCCACCGGAGACGACAATCCAAGTGGCAGCTGGAGGATATTGAAGATTGAACCGCAGCAGCGTAACACGATGACCACTTCTTTTAGTTTTAGAAGGGAAAGGGCCATGAAAAGGCAGATTTTTCTCAGAACCTACAAGTTGGGGTCTATCAACTCTCCAAGAGGAAAATCAATGAGTTGTCGGGAGTTGAAGAAGGTCGTTGTTAAATTAAAATCAGTTGTAGTGTCTGCAGCCGTGTCGTTCGTGCAATTTAATTCATTCGCATCTTGCAACTGTCGATCAGCAATCTGTGCTTCTTCGCCAACCAGAGTTCGGAAGTGATTTTAACAATTTTTCACCTCCAACTTTTGTCCGAATTTTATTTTAATTTCTTACCTTCTAATTGTGTCCATTGAGTCCTCAGACATGTGTTTCAATGTATTCTTCCCATCGACCGAAAGTGCTGCTAATATAAGGTGAGAAATTTAAATGAAATTTCAATAAAGTTAAATGCCCAAAATTTTGCTTTCCCTGTTCAAAATTTAAATGGTGGATCGTGGAATACATAAATTGTGAAAGACTGAGATGTATATATTTTTCTTTCTTTCTTGAAGACACTGTCAATAATATTTGTTGGGTCGGTGATTCTGATAAGTACTGTTCACTCAAATAATGGATTCAATGGGAAGTTTGAGGGGCTCCTCCAAGGGGGAGAGGGTCCAGGGGTTTAGCCCCGGTCGAAATTTTTTAGGTACTTTTATAATTCTCATGTTACTTCCGTGTAACCCTACTTTTATAGTTATAAATAGATGAGGGGAGGCTCTTTTAGGTTAGGAGAGTTGTATTTTTTTGATCATAGTAAAAACTGCAGCAGCCATGGACGTAGCCCTATTCTAGGGTAAGCCACATAAATCCTTGTGTTCTTATGTGTGTGATTTGTTTAATTCGTTTTTTCTTCTTTATTTGTTATTTCGTATCTCACCGATCTTGATTAAGAAGGGTTAATTCCTAACAATATTTTGCAAATGACTGCACCTCAAAATGTTAAATCATCATGTATAAAATCTCTGTTTGTATAATATTTTTTTAATAAAAGGGCTAGGGCATTTTAATTGGTTTGGACAAAAATAGATTACGTGCTTGTGGTAGGTTGATAATACAAACATTGGACAGGTATTAAAATTAAGCATCAATTGTTAATATATGGAATCAAAATATATAATTAAATAAGTCTTAACCATGGGCAGACCTACTTTAATTCTATAGTGTCGGTTCACACCGCTGAAGAAAAATGTTTTGTGGCCCTAAAAACAGTGGCCCTAATGGCCCTAATTTCCTTTTTTGGAAAAGTTTGTTTTTTTTTTTTTTTTTCTTTTTGCCTTGTTTTTTTTTTTCTTGCCTTATATGGAAATTTAGGGGCATTCGGGCCCCTAAATTTCGAGCTACCAACCGGTAGCGCACCACTGAATTACCCAAATTACATAATCAATTTATCTCACATTGCATCTATAAACTACTCAAGTTCAGTTAATATGATTTAGAGGTTATTTCATTCACGATCAATTAATTTTGGTTTGCATTGCAATCCTTTGTGTGCTGGATTATTCAGATTATCAAAAAAGATGTGCAGCAATTTCAAAAATAAAAACTCATCATACACAACTGTAAAATGTATATATTTGTTTATTTTTATTGAAGTTTTTTTTTTTTTTTTTTTATCGGCAAAAAGAAGACTTCATTGATGAAACACATACAAAATATGATAAATTACATCAATAAAGAGGAGCTTAGAGCTATACTAAGCTTCAACCTCCTAGTTGGTGAGATACGAACAAACAAAGCAAACAGAGCAAAGGAACAGCAAGCTACAAGCTTAAGAACTCTGTAACAGCAGCACGGCAAAACATTAGAGCAAAACAGCTTAAGAACTCTGCAACACTGCCTTGAAACTACACTGCCTTGGACTCATCCAATTGACCAAACAAATCAAAGCGACGTACAGCCCTTCAGCCCTTCAGTCATTCTATTATTAACTCAAGTGTTATGAAAATATATTAGTACAACAGCAGCAACAAACATCAGCGAAACCAGTTAACCAGCAAACCCCATTTAACTAGCAAAACCTTGGCAACCTTGACCAATTGGCCAAACAATTCAAATCAAAGCAACCCTTCAGTCATTCTACAAAACTCAACAAATACTAGTGAGCCAGCCACACCAGCAAGACAAATACCAGCATAATAGCCAGACAAGAATACACCGTGCAAATTAGACATACAACCCTACTGCCATGAACTTCAATCAAATTAACCAAACATTTCAAAACAACAAGCAAATCTCTAGCCAAGTAGCCCTGCTTCCAAGCACCAATCATTATTCAACCTCCATCATTCAACCTCCATTCCTGATGCAATACTTCACCTATGACAGATTAAAGACCAAATCATTTACAGAAAAGTCCACCTGAATGTGCGATGCTTTGAGCCACATAGCAACTCTAACTCTTACTAATTCACACAGAGCTTCCAAATTTGGTTAAGTACCATTAAAAACAGAGTCTGCTTTCATGTGGACCAGAGAGTGGCCAAAAGTATAACCATCCAAATTTTCTTCACCAGCTTCTGCATTTCATCCAAACCACTATTGCAACAAACCATTCACTGAACCTGGTATCACCCACTGCAATCCCCACCAGTGTATAATGTCAGACCAAAGCAGCCACACAAAAGGGCAGTAAAGCAAAATATGTTCCACTGTTTCCACCTCATTATGACAAAACACACAGCTAAGATTTTTACTTCCTGCGAGGATACCAATTCGATGAAGGAAATAAGAGGTTTTAACCTTACCAAGCCAAGCCAACCACCCAAAGAATTGCACATTTTGGGGCGCAAAGTTGTTCCAAATTGAGGCAGCCACTGGTACTGCAGGTCCCAGAAATGATTCAGTCCATTTATATACTAAAGAGACAGTAAGAGCTTAGATGGGTCTGCACACCACTAAAGCTCATCAGGTCTGGAACTACACAGTGTTGGGGCAGAGTTCAGCAGAGTGAATAGTCTATGAGCTTCTTCCTCCTCCCAGACCAGTAAAGATCATCTAAATCCCAGGTTCCATCCACCAACCTCTTGCCCTTCTTTCAAAAAACACACTAACCACACCATTTTTATCATTAGATAATAAGAAAAGCCTTGGGATTTCATTCATTAAACATACATTGCCCACCCCACTTGTCTCTCCAGAAAAGAACTCTTCTCCCATCCCCAAACTAGCTGAGAATTAGTAATATAAAATTGATACAGCCTCTGGATTGATAAAACGACGTGTACTATATCAATCAGAGCTTTGATCCTCTGCCAATTAGTTTTGGAAACCATGTTCCATCCATAGGCACATATTTGGCACAAATCACTTCCTTCCAAAGCGATTGATTCTCAACACCAAATCTCCACCACCATTTTAATAATAGACATTGATTCATGTTTTAATCCTCCTCACACCTAACCTACCTAGTTTCTTATTTTTAGTAATCACCTCCCACCGAACCATATGAACTTTTCTTCTAAGATTAGAGCCACCACAAAGGAAAGTTGATTGCAATCGCTCAATCTCTTGGCCACTCAACCGGAATTCTGAACAAGGATAAATAATAGATAGGTAAAGAGGACAGAACATATCTGATTAAAGTTAGGCGTCCGGCAAAGATAACAGCCTTCTCTTCATGTGGACAATTTCTGTTTGAACTTGTCAAAAACGGGTTTCTAAGTATTCCTCCTACTAGGGTTTGCCCCCAAAGGAAGCCCCAAGTATTTAAGAGGCAGCTTTTGATGAAAGACAGTTTAAAGAAGAAGCAAATTCCTGCACCAGTTCCTCTTCCACCCCAACACCACATATAACACTCTTATGGTAATTGATTTTCAGACCTGAAGCAATCTCGAAACATCTTAGAATTCTTTTAATGTTTGTCACCTCCACCCTATCCGCATCACAAAACAAAATCGTGTCACCCGCGAATTGCAAATGTGTGACTCTTAGGCCATTAGAACCCATCGCTGCCCTTTGAATTAGGCCCAAACACCTTAGCTCTACTCAGTAAAATATTAAAACCTTCTGCTACAATGTTAAATAAGAACGGTGACAACGGATCTCCTTATCTAAGACCTCTTTGAGGACTAAACTCAGGTGTTGGTGACCCATTTACCAGGACAGAGATCTTGGCAGAGGAACAAAAGTTTTCATCTAGTTAACCCAACTAATTCCAAATCCAAACTTCGACAGCAAATCAAATAAAAACTCCTAGTTAATAGAGTCATAGGCCTTTCAAAGTCCAACTTAAGCGCCAAACCTTTTCGGCTAGATCACTTCCACCCATCCACTATTTCATTAGCTATTAGAATGTTGTCTAAAATGTTCCTTTCCCCCAAAAAAGCTGACTGGGCCATACCAATAATCTTGGGCATCACCTTTTTTCATTCTGGTAGCTAGCACCTTAGCTAAAATTTTGTACAATGAACCAATCAAGCTAATGGGCCTACACTCGTTCAAATAAGAAGGACTTAAAAACTTTTGGAATTAGAGCTATGAAAGAGCTATTAATTCCACCAACCAAACTAGCATTCTGATGGAACTCCCTCATAAACTGTAACACATCAACCCGCATAGTTTGCCAACATTTCTTAAAGAAGGACATGTTGAAACCATCAGGCCCATGGGCCTTATTACCATCACAACACTTTATAACAAACTAGATCTCCTCCTCTGTAAATTCTACCTCTAATTGTGCCACAACTTGAGCTCCTCCTATATACTTGAAAGGGCCAGACAATTTGGGTCTGACTTTCCAATCTTTCCAAGAATAGCCTTGTAAAATGAGCCTGAACAGCTTCTTTAATTTCCAAAGGCTCCTCAAGCATCAAACCATTCATTGCTATTGAACACAGAGAATTCCTGCTATTTCTACTACATGCCATGATATGAAAGAATCTGGTATTTTTATCCCATTTAGCTGCCCAATTCACTCGAGATTGTTGTAACCAAATCCATTCCAACATTTTACTTACCTCCAAACTTCACCCCTCACTTCCTTTGTTCTACTCAATTCTGTATCAAGTATTGGTCTCTCCTCAGCTAAACAGATCCAGATTATGAGCCTCATCTTCCACACTTTTCAGCTTCAATTCAATCCTACCAAACACCTCCACATTCCATTGCTTAAGTGCCTGTTTCAGTGCTTTAAATTTCATTAGACACTTGTACCCTACCCAACCTTCCACACCAAGTTCTGACCAACTTTGCTGAACAAAGGAAAGAAATTTTGGATGCAAAAGCTAGGCATTAAGAAACCTAAAGGGTTTAGGGCCTCAATCCCTATCATCCTCCATTAAGATAATAGGACAGTGATCAGACAGCAATCTAGGAAGTCTCCATAATTGAAAGAAAATTCTGCACCCACTCATAATTAAGCAAAAATCTATCAATTCTGCTCCATTTCTCCATTGCTTGAGAATTACACCACGTAAACTTCCTCCCTAACATAGGCATATCTATCAACTCTAGTTGATTAATCATATTATTAAAGTCCCACATTCCTCTATCCCTTCTTGAGCATCCTATTCTTTCTGAAATACTCCTGATTTCATTGAAATCACCCCCCAGACACCATGGCCCCAAAAAGCTGGACTTCAACCTTACTAAAGAGTCCCATGTCTCTTTTCTTTTGACCATCTCATTAGGACCATAAACATTAATGATAACACAATCAAAACGGAGAAAATAATGTACTTGATAAAAGGATGAAATTTTTTGAAGTATTAATTGCTTAATATTTTGTTTTTACTTTTAATTTGATTAGTTTAAATTATTTGTGTCAATTTAATTGAGATATATGTAATTTGCATGGTATTAAATAAATGTTAATGTTAATAGGTTATGTACCACACAATAATGATGGCTCGTAAGCCATAATAGAGACATTCAACATTTTTTGAGTTTTGTTATTGAGTGTCCATAAGGCATATTAAGAGGGCATAGAAGGATTGAACATTTTTTTAATGTACACACTTTCATAAAGAATGTGCAACATTTAGCTTCTTAACAAATGTGTTTTAAAGAGACATGTTAACAAAATTCATACATTTTAAGGAAGAGAATTATTTATGTGACTTAAAACAAAAATTTATTAATACTTTCAGAGTATCAAGTCACATTATCTATGTATGAGAAATCACCACTCACACTAATTAAGTCATTTTTTATTTCTCAATTACCTATTGATTTTTTTGATCGGACAATTACCTATTGATTTGAAGCACTACATATGCAATCCAACATGAGAGGTTATTCAGTGGCCTTGAAGTGATGTTTCATACCACTTATCATTTAATATTTGTCAAATTGTCTCCTAAAAATCTAACAAAAATTAATGAGTCTGACTGTTTTAACTAATAATTATTAAGTTGAAGCGCCACGTAGACTTGTCTCATGACCACAAAATAATTTCCCTCCAACATGGTGCTTGAAGAATTCTGAGTTTTTATTTTTGATTTTTGAGAGGGAGAGCACTTGCCATGGCTGCAAAACAAATAGGAGAGGTGGTGCTTGAGAAAAATCAAATGAATTCATAAACCCGGTTTCATAGCCCCAAGCAAGCCACCTAAACAAGTGTTGTTTAACCACACATATGTAACGATGTCCTTAACCAATGGGTCCGATCTCCAAATTAATCTCACTTTCTCTCTCTCTCTCTCTCTCTCTCTCTCTCTCTCTCCATAGACATCATCTGGTTCAGATTTCGGCGGAAGATCGAGGAAAGAAGAAAGAAAGAGAGCCTCTCTTTCTTCTTCCTCTACTTTCTTCTGGTTCTCCTTCTTTGATGGAACATCCACTAAACCCTGCACTCTTTCCAGGTTCCAATACCACCATTTCTCCAAAGAATGACTTCTCCTTCTTCTGTTGCACCTCCACCTGCATATGTCATGCTGTCAGAGGACAACAACAACAACAACAGCGACCACCATGGAAGCAACCTCCGTCCTCCTCCCTATCGCCGTAACGTCCCCGCTACCACTCCGCTCACCACCCCAAGAAAAGAACCAACTGCTGCCTAAAATGCATTTGCTGCTGCTTCTGCTTCATAATCCTCTTCCTCTTAATATTAGTCAGCCTCGTCTTCTATTTCTACACCTTTTACAAGCCCCAAATGCCTTCTTACCATGTCCAGGGCCTCACCGTCCAAGCTTTCAGTCTCCAGCCCGATTTCAGCCTTGTCTCCGAGTTCCTTGTCACTGTTAAAGCCGATAACCCTAACGATCACATTGGTTTCATCTATGGAAAGGATAATTCAGTGGTCGTGGCGTACGAGGACTCGACGCTTTCTTCTGGGAAACTGCCTTCCTTTCACCAGGTCATAATAACGCGACCATGATGAATGTTTTGTTGAAAGGGAAGAGTGAGTTCGGGTCGGGACTTCAGGAGGCTCTGATGCAGAACAGGAATAGCGGCAAGATTCCGCTGCTGGTGCTGGTGAAAGTGCCGGTGAGCCTCATCCTGGCCGAGATTCCATGAGGCATTTCGTGGTTTTCGTTAATTGTTCTCTGGTTGTGGATAACTTGTCCCCAAACAAGAAATTAGGATCTTATCGAGTAAATATAACGTGGCATTTCAATCTGACTTCTCCAACAATTTCTCCAATCTCATGCTTGATGATGATGATGATCGTTATCATCTTCTCTTCTTCTTCTTCTTCTTCTTCTTCTTTTGTATATTCTGAGATAACAAATCATCGGAGCTTCTCTAAGACCTCTTGTTCGTGTAATATTTCAGTTGCTTTTGTTTACCAAGGATTAATATATGTTATAAAGAAAGATGCATATAAATATGGAGGTTTAGCTTGTGTATAGTATATAGGTTGATTTTGGATTTGGCAATTGAATGGAAGGAATGCAATTGCATGCAAACATTCATAATGATCAATGTTAGACCTATGTTCTGTTTTGATAAACTAAAGAAAAAATCTAAGTGCACCAAATTCAATTACAGAATTAGATACAATCCTTTCGCCATCTCATATGAAAGAGTTTTATTTAATCTTGTGATTGAATTTGGTAAACAATATTATGGGATTCATGGTTGATTTGCACAATCCAGAAATGGTTATTCTACATCAGTTTGTCTAAAGAAGAAAACATAACAAAAGGACATGTTGTGATTCTATTTAGGTTAGCACAATTTGATTGATAATTAAATCAAGAACTGGTTGCCAACAATGTTGTATTCAGAACTAGTTGTCTAAGATTAAAAAAAACTAGTAAAATTTGTAGTTTCATCTCTACCGAATGAAAACAGCTTATAGAACCATGAATTTACAAACTACCACAATATTCCAGCTAATATAATATTTTGGTACATATATATTTAAAATATTGAGGAATGGTATATTTTAAAAAGGAGAAAAAAATATTGAGGAATAGTATTTAACAATCCCAAAATATTTGCACCCCGCATAAAATAGGACTTACAACCCTATAAAAATGAGATTATTTTATCATTGTCAAACATGATTTTAGATTTTGCCAAAATTATTTGGTGAGTAGAAAGGGTGATCAGAAGCGGCAAGGTGGCAGAGGTAGTGGGAGGGAATGAAAACTTATGTTGAAAAAAAAAAAATTAATTTACAAACAAAATTTTCATATAAGAACTCATCGAGAATGATATAACAGTGATTTTTTTTTTTTTTTAAATTATGACTAAAAATAGTGAATGTTTTAATTTGAAATTAAAGGAGACCATGTTAATCTGTCTGTATATATATATTGTTGTGCATATCATTACTCTCTTTAAAAATAAATAAATAAATAAAAAGTGAAAGGACTATTTTTTGTTTCCTTAAATTTTGAAATTGTTGCCATTTTGTTGGAAACAAAAGCAAATCCATTTTTGTTTCTAGGTTTTTGGAAATATCTGAAACAAAAAGCAAAAATGTTACCCAATCAAAGACCCATCCATCAATGACATTAAGAAAATTGTAAACAAAGTGCTAAGATGAGATTGGATTAACAAGGCATGCCCATCAATTCCTACATTGAAGGAGAGGGATCGATTCAATGAGCAAGCAGAACAAAATAAATGTGCCTAATTTAGGTACATATATTGGTGCAACCGTGACACCAAGTGACATTGCAGAGCAAGAGAAAAATAAAAGAGCATTGGCACATGATCCATTCGATGGAAGTCGAGATCCGACCCACCCATCAGATTCCTCCACATACCATCATACTCAATGTTTATTCCTAATTTAGATCGAAGCGACAACCTGTCAGTCAATTAATTCCTACATTGTAGGAGAGGGAAAGATTGACAGTTATAGGCTGATCCACTCACCGAAAACAAGCTTGCCTTTGTTGGCCATTTGGAGGAGGAATTTCTCTTGTCATGCATCTTTGCCTGCAAACTTGTAACTTCCAGCAAATTTTGGTTTTGTCTCTTCAATTCCTTACCTTCACATTCCCATTCATCACTTCCTGTCCTACAAAATCTAAAAAGCAAAAAGCAAAAAAAATTAGAGACCTTGATCATTTATTCCAAAAGTTGGGTTATTTATTCTTTTAGGTTCAATATTAAGTATCAATACCAAAAAAAGAAAAAAGAAAAAAGAAAGGATTTCCCAGGCATGATATCTGGTTAGAAAATTTGAATATCAGCTTCAACTGCAAGAAAGTTCAACAAAAGGAAGCATCAGAAATTAGCCATGCCGTCTGGATTGCGGCGTGCAAAACTATCATCGTCCCAACCGAATTTGATCAAATTTCAGGTAAGACAAATAGTCGATAGATTTCTAGCTTGTCATATCATATGTTTTGCACCTAAATAAATAAAAGAATACCTGGAATTTTCTACTTTAGAAAGTTTGAATCAAAACAAGTTTATGTGATTGGAAGGCTTCCTTTCTTGATAAATCAAATGGAAGAGAAAAACTATGTGAACAGTAAAATTGTTTTCTAGTGTAATGAAGAACAGTGATGAGAATAATTTCAACTCTAGTTTTTTCAAGATTTTCTCAACTAATTAAACATAAAATTTTGTCTCTATTCAGCTCCCTCCTATCATTGTCTCAGCACCATTGAATTAATCTAATGATCTTATCTATGTTATTGGGATATGATCGGCAATATTAAATATGCATTCCCACAACAGAAAACCTCCAAATTAACTTTCATAAAGCCACGTTTATAGACAAAGGTTAAGTCCTCTTTTAGTAAAAAAAACTAACTACAACTACTTATGATTCTTTTAAACATACCATTAAATGCACATAAAAATAAATCATTCTTATAAATTTTACAATCAAAGGAAGGAACTGACAGCACTGTAGTTCTCAAAATCCTCGATTTCAGAGAAGAAAAAAAGATGACACATTGTAATAAATAAGAAATATAGAAAATAACTTGTGCATGATACAATTATCCATTCTTATTAGTTTTGTAGCAAAATTGATATCCATGATATGAAAACTAGTACTTCCACAGGCAAAAAAAAGTTCAAATGTATTCAGGATTGGAAAACAAATCGGACGACATTATCAAAGGCGGTTCAAATGGATGGTTGGAAAAATATATGATCATGATGGAGCTTAGAAAAAAGATAGTAACGTTTAGAGATATCATTGATCTTCCCCCTTGTAACGATTCCGACCCCATCCATGAGGTAATTCATTTATAATTTTCTGTAGTACAACAAAGTCCCGTTTGTCTAAAATTGCATTCCACTTCCTGTGTTCTGCTTTTGCATCTTGTGGCAGTTGGTGGTGGGAACTACAGTGGATCTCCACAAGTTGTACCCCAATGTTGTACCCTGCATACCAATTAGGGAAAAGACTGAAATATATGAGGTTTGTTCAAGATCAATAATTATTCTGGTTCTAAATGCATATGAGTTGGTAAATTGACCAAATGACATGCTCAATTAGGGACTGGCCCACCTTTATGATGCTTTAAAATCTATTAGAGATTCGTGGGCCAAGAGGCACAAATGGGTAGCTAATTTCGGGCACAATGCAGATGTAAGCATGGAGAATATCAGTTTGGAGCAACTCAGTGAGCTCTCTCTCTCTCTCTCTCTCTCTCTTACAAAGAAAATGTTGTATTAAAACTGAAATTTGGAAACAAAAAAATTTGTGGCATTTAAGGTGGAATACTGCTGACAAAGCTCATTTACATGATTAAACTGGCAAGGGAAATGTTTGATGTAATGGATGAAGATGAGAAGAACGAGGGAAGGATACATGACTCAACTTTTGGGGATATCTTAACAGAGTCTTATTCAGATATCAAAAACACATGTCCCTCTCCAATCTCTTTAACTTCAGTACCTCCTCTTGAGCTGATAAAGCTCAGTGAATATGCCAATGTTTACTATTCCCAACCGCTTCTTTTGCCTCTCAGACTTCAGGCAATGGAAAAGTGCCTCGCATTCCACATGTTCCCTCAAGGACCCAATCCCACAAATAGGAAGAGAAAGGAAGTTGATGAACAAAATATAGAAATTCATAAAGAAAAGAGTATCAAAGAATCACCAGCTACAGTAACCAATGAAGGACTAAAGGACTATGAACCTACAAAAGATATGCCAAGGATTGCAAATTCTAATTCAAATCAATTACTAGAAACAACAAAGCCAATTGTAGCAGAAGCACCACCACTACCACCATTGCCGCCACTGCCTCCACCACCTACTGCAGTAGCTGCACCATCACCATCATGCAACTTGGCCTTGAATGCAATAGGACCCCCACCTCCACCACCCATTTTGCAGTCAAAGGGTTCAGTGCCAGTGCCACCCCCACCTATACCATTGGCAAAAGGAGTTGCTCCACCACCTCCACCACCCATTTTGTATTCTAAGGGATCAGTGCTCGTGCCACCCCCACCTATTCCTTTGGCAAAGGGAGCTGCTCCACCACCTCCTCCACCACTTGGAGGAGCAAAGTCTCTACGCCCAAAGAAAGCAAATACGAAATTGAAGAGATCAACCCAAATGGGAAACTTGTATCGAGTTCTCAAGGGAAAAGTGGAAGGATCTAATTTGAATGGTAGAAACTCTCAAGGGAGGAGGACTAAGGTTGGGGCATCTGCTAGTGGAAAGCAAGGAATGGCTGATGCTCTAGCAGAGATGACAAAAAGGTACACACACAAACATCCCTTGGCTATATAGCACTATATGTTCCATTAATAATGTCGTTGTGACTTGAGGAAAACAGAGAGATTATGTTTGTTACCTATCATTGGATACTTTCTTTCTTTGGTGTATTAGATCAGCATATTTCCAACAAATTGAAGAAGATGTTGAAAAGCATGCAAAATCAATCATGGAGATAAAAGGTGCTATTAGTTCCTTCCAAACAAAGGACATGGCTGAGCTTCTGAAATTTCACAAATATGTGGAACAACATCTAGACAAATTGACTGATGAAACCCAGGTGAAGTTTCTTTAAGATCATCAATTTGTTTCTGTTACTTTCTAAGAACTACGAACCCTACTAAACTCTTCAGACACTTGCCAACACCTATTTAACACATGTTGAAACATGTCCAATTCTTTTTTAAAATGTTCTAGTCTCACACATGCTTTAAACACTTGAAATTACTTAGATACAGATAAGACAAATAACAAGCTTAAATAAAGATTTACTTCAAATACAAACATAAAATTTATACCTATTCTACTATTTTTAGACCTCAAAAGTTAGTATATTTGAATTAAATATTTATACATATGATACCAAAATTGCTGATCTTTATAAATCTCATACAAAATTATATAGTTTCTGCATGTCCCTATGTGCCTTTTCCTACGTTTTTTTGAAAATTTTCATATTTGTATGTCTATGTAATATCACGTGTTTGTATACGTGCTTCTTAGGCTTCAGTTCAATTTTTGGCTATTTGAACCAACTACCTTTAACTCGTTTAAATGCAGGTGTTGGCAAGGTTCGAAGGATTTCCTTCAAAGAAGTTGGAATCAGTGAGGACAGCGACAGCTCTTTACAAAAGATTGGAAACAATAATTACTAACTTGGAGAACTGGAAGGTAGATCCTCCTCTAAGCAAGCTCCTTGACAAGGTTGAGTGTTATTTCAACAAGGTAAGACGTTTAAAGTTAGAGAAACATCAATCTTATCATTTTCGTAGCATGAATGGATATTCGTAAAAGAACTATTGAAAACAGATCAAAGGAGAAATAGATGCACTGGAACGAACTAAAGATGAAGAAGCTAAGCGGTTTCAGAGTCATAATATCCATTTTGACTTTCATATCTTGGTTAGAATTAAGGAATGCATGGTGGATGTTTCTTCAAGCTGCATGGAGTTAGCTCTTAGGGTAATAATGCTTATTTACTTACCTCTTTCATCATTCATTTTGAACAATTGTGAAGTTCAAGTTTAACATTATGACTTTTACTCAAGGAACGAAGAGAGGCACAGGTAGCAGCTAATACAGAATTGGGTCCAAAAACTGAAGTCAAAAGGCGGGCATGCATAAAAATGCTTTGGAAGGCTTTTCAGCTTGCATTTCGGGTCTATAGCTTTGCAGGTGGACAAGATGATCGTGCTGACCGGTTAACCAGAGAGTTGGCTCAAGAAATAGAAACTGCTCCAGTGCCAGAGTAAGAGTAAACTTAACAAATGCTACCACCAGACCATACCTCCAAGTGATGCTATAAATTTACGAGATGAGAACCTTTGGATTAGGTTCAAGAAGCAATTGTACCGCATGTACCACTTTTGTACGAGTTCACAACTCATCAAAATGTGGTGTGTGGCCTAGAAATACTATCTTTAAAGTAAATATAGTAAGCATAGAGTTGTTATCGCTTCATGAATTGCAAGTGTAGCATGAATTGTATTGCAAATACCACTTGTGCATGTGTTACAACTCATTAAATGTTATGTGCCATAGAGATTTGAAGTGTACGGTACTAATAATAAGAATGGACTCCTTATGGCGTAGATGATCATAAATGCAAGCTATTACTGATATAATCTTAGCTTTAATTCTATTGGTCTAATATCATATATACTGAGTTTATTGTTATGAAGAATGGTCATTGACTGAGAATTAAAACAGAGTAATATATGCACACAAAAAAAAGGAGGGTTTGGTCAAAACCTCATCGTAATAAAATTTTAATGCATTAAGGACAAACATAAAAAGTTTTCTTTGAAAAATCTAACAAATATCACTATTATAAAAATATTAAACTTTAAAATAATATAACTTTTGATGTAAATGTCGATTTTTAATAAAATTAATATTTTTAGAATTCTCTCATTAAAATCTATCAAATAAGATTCATGTTAACTATGAAATTCTTTTTAAAAAAAATTATTACCTTTGAAATTGATATAAATAGTAACAGTAACATATTACTCTATTTAACAGTAGTATGTTACTTTGGCAATATTGTCCAAGAAAAAATAAATAAATAAATAAATAATTTACTTTGTCCTTACTCAATTATATGTTTTCTCCTTAAGTGGTTTATGAAAAATTGGACTGTTATTTTCACCAAATAAGAGTCTAATGGGAAAATTTTAACTAAATTTCTCAAATAAAAATATAGCTCATGTCATATTTTGTTCATCACATCAGTAACCACATCTTGGTTGCTTTTCAAAAACCTAGCATATGACAATTATGGCCCTGTTTGGAAAGTGTGGTTTGGGCTAAGATAGTCAATAAAGACAAAACAAATTAAAATAGTCAATAAAACAAAATGTAAGATTCAAACCATAATCATTTCATTTTTTCTCTCACAACCATCAAATCAATTACAAAAAAAAAAAAAAAAAATTCAACTATCATCCCAAACATAATAGTCAGGCTAAAATAACAAAAAAAACTAAAATGTCAACTAAAATAACATACCCAAACGGGCCTAAATCCTATTTTTATCCTGAGAAAACTAGCAATGAATTAGATTTGTACAGAAACAAAGGATCTAATTTGGCTGACAACAAAATTGATGTAGCACAAACAAAAAAAAAAAAAGAATATAAATTGGGGATCACGATCCCAAAACTGTTCTCAACAGCTAATAACCAATATTCATGAAGTCTAGTCTTTAAACTATGAAAATGATGAAACCATGTATATAGGCACGATTATGAAATCTAGGCATAGAAAACTAGAAGAAGAAGAAGAAAAAAAATCCTATTAATTCATAATTTATAATTACATTAAAATTCATATAAAAATTTCAAATTATTGTCATCCAATGCCTTTCCCCATCAAGAGGCCACACAGCTATGAGATAAAATTCAAGACACAAGGAAAAATGAGAGAATGACATCATTACATTATAATCAGGTGATCGCTTAATACAAACATCACATGACTTAGGAAATAATGTCAGATGAGGTTTCTTCATGGAACCATCCTAAGCCACTCCTTTTTTTGTTTTGTTTTGTTGATATCCAGAACACTCCCAAAACAGGACCCTTAGAATCCATCCCTACAAGCCCAACTAAGGGAAGTTAGTCGATCCACCTAAACCGTCGAACTTCCACTTGAGTAATAGGAGATTTGCAAACCACAATCACCCATATTTGTTTTTTATTCTACTCTTTCATTCACAACATCTAAACATTTTACTTGGATTATTACAAACTAAGAACTGTCTTTTATACATAACTCTATCGTTCTTAAGTTATTACATTCATCTGTTAGAGAAGTCTCAGAGCAACAGTCGAAAGAGGGTACAAACAAAGATGGCAATGTTCTCTTTTAATTAAGAAAGTATTTTATTGATAACTTTTTTTTCTTTTTTTCTTTTTTTTTTTTCTTTTTTTTTGGTTTTGGTTTTGGATCGGCAAAAGAAAGATTTTATTGAAGAGAAAATAAAGGTTACATAAACCTAGCTGGGGGAAGAGATGCACCATAGCTTCAAAGATGAATCTCAACTAGGTTGGCACTCAAAAGCAAGCAAAATCATGTGCAAGCCCCAACTAAAACTGATAAGAATACTTCAGCATCAGCAGTTCAAGTAGTTCCAGTTCAAGCTAAAGCTAATGGCTCAATCCTTGGCTTACCACATACAGCTCAAGCTAAAGCTAATGGCTCAGCACATGTTACAACTAGACCCATCAACTACATAACTGTATCACATGGAGGATAGATAAAGGTTGTTCGGATTGGTTAGTTAGTTAGTGTTTGTTATCTAGTTTTACTATTCTGTATGAATGTACAATTGTATTGTTGATAATGGTGTGTTGAATAAAGGCTTCAATCATTCTTCATGGTATCAGAGCCTCTGTAAAGCTCTCACGAGCATATCTTCGATTCACACATGGCTTCTTCTGCTTCATCTTCTTCTTCTTCCTCTGCAAAGCTCAATCTCTTGATCTCCAATTTGAATTCATTCATCATAGATAAGCTCAATTTAACCAATTTTCTTATATGGCTAACTCAATTTCAGAATATTTTGCGTGCTACTGAACTCTTGGATTTTGTAAGTGAATTAGTTCCATGTCCACCATTGATGATCAAGGACTCCAATGGTCTTGAAGTTCTAAATCCAGATCAAGTCTATTGGAACAAGATTGACACACATCTACTAAGTTGTATCTCTGCTACACTTACTTCTACCATTTTCTCTTTTGTTCTTCATCTGCAACACAGCTTTAAGGTATAGACTGCTCTCTTCAAACTTTTTACCACATTATTGTTGAATATATCATCCCATGTTGAGTGGGTGATAATGCACCACTTGAAGAACCCACTTGGAGAGAGTGGGGGTGGCTTACCAACTCCAACCCACTAGAGAGTGGAAGGAGATAGGTGGTGACCAATCACATCCTCCCTCAATTGTGTATAAATTGAGGTGAGGGGGAGGGTTTGGATAGAGAGAGAACCAAGAGAGCAAACCAAAGAGAGTGAGAGATGTGAGGTGGAGAGACCGTCTCTCTCGGTGTGAGCGAGGAAGACGGGTGAGTGGGTGAGTGAGGAGAGTGTGAGGTCATCCTCTATTGTAATCTTTCTGTAATCTCTCCATTGTTATAATGATAACCGGTTACTCTCCCGTGAACGTAGGCTTTAAGGCCAAACCACGTTAAATATGGTGTCTCCTTCTGTGTGGGTGTGTTTTTCTGCTTGGTATGATTTTTACAAAGTCTTGGGCGAGATCCTCGATCACCAACAAGTGGTATTAGAGGCTCGTCGGTCGTTTTCGGAACAAAAACAGTGTGATTTTCGAAATTGTCCAGAAATCAAATTGATCGAAATCAGGTTTTGAGCATACCACGAGCAAGATCTCGACGAGAGGAGTCCAGAAATGCAAAGCAGAGCCACAGAGGACACAGGACGCGCCCTCACGCGCCCCCTAAAAATGGCGCGTGAGTTCCAGACTTAGCACACGCCTCCACGTGTCGTTTAGCTTGCCGACGCGTTAGTTCAGTATGTTGCACGCGCCCCACGTGCGGTGGAAGGGAGACAATGAGTGACGCGCGGGTGTGAGTGCCAGCACGCCACGTCACACACCACGTCAGTGACCACATAGCTGACATGTCAGCACACATCATTGCCACGTGGCATCCACGTCAGCGCCACATGACTGTCTAATCAGTGACACGTGTCATCCTCGTCATCAACACGTGGCAGTCAAGTCAGCGCCACGTCATCACGGTCGTGCCACATCAACTGCCACATCAGCACACCGAGGAGGGATCCAGTGTGACGCGGCTAAGGCATAGCCGCAAGAGGAGTAATCCAGTGCTACGCGGCTAAGGTGCAGCCGCAGACTTGAAGCGTCGAAACTATTTTGGCTTGATCTGATCCATTCGGAGTCCGTTTCTGACGATCCATTAGTGGTTTCCAACTATTTGGAGTATTCTGGACCCATCTGTACGGTCAGATGTTTAAATCGACACTTCTGGAAATTACAGGTAGGCCCAAAGTTTTTAAGAAATTGCATATTGGCCCTTGAAAGTTTGGTAAATTACAATTTGGTCCCTAAAGTTTTCAGAAATTACAATTTGGTTACTGAATTTTTGGAAAATTTCATTTTGACTCTGTAGTTTGTGAAATTACAGTTTGGTCCCGGTGTGTGGGAAATTTGCAATTTTACCCCAATTTTGGAGAAATTTTTCAATGAGGTCTCCGGAAGTGCAGCAACGGTTGGTCCTAGCTAATCGAACCGTTCCAGACGCAACCGGGAGGTCAGAATGGTGAAATTCTGAACGGTTTTTAAAGATTGTCAAAACATGGGAGTTTGTCATCTTTAATAGTCGAAGGAAGGTTACCGGATATTGTGGAACGCTGCGAATTCATTGAAGAGGTTAAAATGGACAGATTCTGACCAAATTGGACAACCAGATACAGATCGAGATAGATCATTAAAGACCAAAGGAGATCAGGCTTGATCAAATGGCAAATCAATGGAGATCAGGATTGGTCAGAGCGCGATCAGGAGAATTGCACATGATTATTTCAAGATCAACAATGTCTAGGAAAGTTTTGTCAAAAAGACACTGTTTAAGGAGACTGGTTCTTAAGTGGGACCTATTGTGACCCCACTAGTCTTTCCTGGGAACTTTCCTAGTTGTTAAGGTGATCGGAAGATCTGGTTCAATCAAAAGTCCACTTCATCGATAGATAGATGATTGGCAACCAGTGCAGGCTTAGGGGAATGTTGTGGCAGTTGGAGCTACTGTCAAACATAATACAAGAAGCACTGGTAGTATGTGAATGTAGAAGGACAACAACTGTAGTAGTGCACACATAAGGTGTAGAAGCACGTACCTACAATAGCACAGATGAGTACGCAGGAATGTCGTACAAGGTGTTGGCGTACAACAATGCAAGAGTACGCAGCAGAGTCGTACAAAGGTGCAGTGTGCCGGATTTTGGCTTGGCAGCAGCAACTAGTTCACAGAAGAAAGCTCCAGACAGAGAAATTGAAAGGGATAAGACGTTGCAGTACGCACCCAGTGAGAGGCAGATTTTTTCTTTGTCCTGAATCTGGTTCGTGGCAATGAAGTTGCGACGGGCACCCAGAGAGTTTGGGTGGAGTCACCTCAACAAGGAAATTATAAGTATTCCTGATGATAGAGGTGCGAACCATGCAGGATGATGTGTGGCAGTTGAAGACATTCCAAGTAGGAGATGCAGATTCACTCCGGATGCTCGGTGGAATGGAGGCATATTTGTACAACGGTGTTTTATCATCCATATGGGTGATAGGGGTGAAAATTTTTGTTCACCCAGTTGAAGCCAATTGGAAGCCAATTGAAGACCTTTCAAAGTCAGTTGCAAAAGTTATCAGTTCATTTGGAGACTCTTGGGTTAGTTACAGAAGTTCAGAGTTCATTGGGTTTTTTTCTAGGGGATAAACAGAACAAGCATTGGCAGAGTGTACTATGGAGATTTGGCATATGTAATAAGTCCAAATAGTAGTACTTTATTGGCATTGGCCTCTGTGGAGGTGTTGGAGATCCTTCATGGATCGTTGTTGGAAGACTCGCATCTGGTGAAGCCTTGGTTTCCACATTTGTTGATTTGAAGAAGGTGTGACAATTTACTTCAGATCTTGGTGGAGCTTTGGCATTTTTGTTCAATGTCTATTGGAGGCATTGTTGTTGGCGGTCTTTCACGGATTACTGGCAATTTTCAGAGTTGTGGTTTGTTGAGATTCATTATCACAGTTGGGGTCTATGATCGTGTCTGATTAGATCCAGGGGTGTCTCCAGTTTGTGAGACTTGATTGTTTCTTCTTCTTGTGGATTTTCATTTTCACAATCTATTCCATATTCGAAGACATCAGCTATTGGTAGTCTGGGTGACGATTCAGACTCCAAGTGTTTGCTTCTCTGAAAGCGGTCTGACCGTTGGTTTTCGTTGAAGATTGGAAGAGATTGTTGCAGAGAAACGTGAAGATGGTGATTTTGTGAATCTCATGTGTTGGGATCCATCCCTTAATCTATCGTTGGATTTGGATGGAATAGATCGTTTGCAGACTCGGTGGAGTCAGCGGGGACTGTTGGAGTTGTGCATTTACGATGCACGCGCCTTTTGGGCGGTTTTTGGCAATTGTGAAGATGGTGCATCATTTTGTGTTTGCCAGTTAGAATGGCAGTTGGAGGAATTTGGAGTTTGCTCGACACTTCAGAATTTTTGGCTTTTGGTATTTTGTAAGTTCATTTGAAGTTTGTTCCGATACTTCTGAACTGGTTAGAGCCTAACTGCGTCTACAGTCCAGTTTTGTTTGGTAGAGAACTTACCTCAGTTCTCGGAGAATTTGTTTGGCTCTCTTGATTAATTCGAGCTTGAAGAGAGCAGTATTGTGTTCGATGGTTGATCGGATATGATGTTTTTGGTACCACTTTCGAAGTTACTTTGACGGAGAATTTGAAGCCTCTCTTGTTTAGTCTCCTCAGCATTGGTTCAAGCGGGTTGCTCACCATGTTTTGTTTGGAGTTGTCAAGGACAACTTGCTTGGCGCCTATGGAAATCAGAACTTGGCACTATGGTAGAGCTTGAGTTACAGAAAATCGAAAAGCTAACTCGATTGGTTCTGCATGTTCTTTACATTGGCTCAATGTGATTTTGAGCAATAGAATCTGCTGTGTTTTTGGGAAAAGCGCTTGTGTTTTGTACAGCAGATGGCATTCAGTTTTGACTGAATGGTTGGATACCTGGGTTATGGTATCAGTTTTGATTCTGTGGCAGCGAACGCACCTCTTAAGGAAACAGAGTAGTTGCAGATCTCTCAGTCGAGCTCGAGCGCAGGAGGAGAGATGGAGCCACGATGAGCACTCAAGAAGTATGGGTGCGGGTACTATGCTAGGTGTTGCATAGTTGGTTACTTGTACAAATCTGTTGAAGTTGCTTTGGCAGAGAAAGCTACTATCAATCGTCAATCTGGTAGTCCAAGTGATAGATACACAGGTAACGCGTATCGCTGAACTGGAGATCAGGGATTGCAAAAAGCATGAACAACAAGTGTGTGAAAACGCTGGGAAGTTGTTCAGGAGTGCAAAGGGCAAATGTTGATAAGTTGAGGATAGTTTAGAGGAAACTCCAAGTAAAGAAAACTAGGAACGTTGACTAGACAAATGAAGAGTTTCCTATTACTCCAGTTTTGGCTGTGCAAAGAGATACATGGTAGGATAGTGGCATTTCAGGGAAAAGCTGTAGTGTCACAAAGCACTCAAAGGAGTGCAAGGCATCCCGGGCAGGGGGTGTTGGGCATCTCACTCAGGAGGTGCAAGACATCCAATCAGGGGGTGCAAGATATCTTAGTTACGCAAGTTCAAGCATAGCAGGTGAAGACATCCGAAACAAGAAGCGTGGAAGAGATCTGTGAGAGATAGGAGCAGAGGCTCTCTCCAAATCAAAGAGTGGTGTGAGTTGAGTTAAGGATGTAGGATTCCCTCCTCTTCTTGTATCTCTGGTGTATTATCTCTAACTTTAGGGGATGCAGCGTCTCAGTGAGGAGATGAAGATTTTGTTGGTTTTTTTGGGCGTGACAAGATTAACAGCAGTGTATGCAGTGGATCACCTCACATGGGTTGAGGAGGTGATTTGTTGAATATATCACCCCATGTTGAGTGGGTGATAATGCACCACTTGAAGAACCCACTTAGAGAGAGTGGGGGTGGCTCACCAACTCCAACCCATTAGAGAGTGGAAGGAGGTAGATGGTAACCAATCACATCCTCCCTCAATTGTGTATAAATTGAGGTGAGGATGAGGGGTTAGATAGAGAGAGAACTAAGAGAGCAAACCAAAGAGAGTGAGAGATGTGAGGCAGAGAGACCGTCTCTATCGGTGTAAGCGAGGGAGACGGGTGAGTGGGTGAGTGAGGAGAGTGTGAGCTCCTCCTCTATTGTAATCTTTCTGTAATCTCTCCATTGTTATAATGATAACTAGTTACTCTCCCGTGGACGTAGTCTTTAAGGCCGAACCACGTTAAATATGGTGTCTCCTTCTGTGTGGATATGTTTTTCTGCTTGGTATGATTTCTACAAGGTCTTAGGCAGGATCCCTGATCCCCAACAATTATCTTGGTCTCATATTCATCAAATGAAGAATAGATTAACTTATATGACCAAAGAATCCAAGTCCATTGAAGAATATTTGAATCAGATCAAAGAACTTGCTGATCAATTAGCTCTAGCTTCTTCACCTACTAATGAAGAAGATCTGATATTACTCACCTTGAATGATTTGCCTAATGAGTTCAATGCTCTTAAAACTACTATTTGAGCATGGATTGAACCTATTTCCATGGTGGAATTAACCTCTCTTCTATGTTCTGAGTCGCTCTATATAGAATCCAAACAGAGGATAATCCAAACTCAAGAGAACACATTTGCTTATGTATCTATACGAGGCTTAGTTGGTGGTTCTTTTTCTTCAAGAGGAAGATCCTCTTTTCGAGGTCATAGAGGAGGTTTTGAGGTAACTTTTGTGGTGGTGGAAGACAGATCTCTTGAGGCAAAGGAAAGAACTATTCATCAGGCCTAACTTGCCAACTTTGTGGCAAAGGAAATCATACGGCACTTGACTGTTGGCATCGGTTAGATAAAAAATCTTCTTCACAACACTCTTCTTCACAGCCATCTTAGGCCGCTTTTTCTGGTTATCCTCCACCAAGATGTTGGGTGCAAGGTATATTTGTGGAAATTGTGATGGAACCAAATTCTAGAGAAAGAGAAAATTAAAGACCTAAAACTATATAGAGAGAAATTTTTAGAGAGAGAGGAAAAGAGAGCTCAAAATGGTTTGTATTGCTCTTGCTTGATTATTTACAACTGAGGAGCTCTTACCATTATTTAGGAAATGCTACCAAATTCTTAATTCAATGACAATAAACCACCTACTACAACAACCACACCAACTACACCTACTACAACAACCACACCAACTTAAACTTTATTACAAATTATTAAATTTTAACACCCCCTCTTAATTTTTAATACGGAAGAAGATTTTGAATTGATCTAACTTTTGTGATGACACTGCCTTGGTAAAAATATCTACAAGTTGTTTGTTAGTACTGACAAACTTCAACTGAATTTCTTGTTTCCTAACCAAATTTATGATAAAGTGATGACAAAGTTCAATGTGCTTTGTTCGAGCATGAAAAATTGGATTTTTTTGTCATGGCAAAGGTAGACATGTTGTCATAGTAAATTATTGTGGGGTCAATTTTCTTTTGCTATAGATCTATAAGAATTTTTCCAAGCCATATAGCTTCACAAGCGGCATCAGTGGTAACGATGTATTCTGCTTCAGCTAATGAGAGTGACACTATCTTTTGCTTTTTTAAGGACCAAGAGGACCAAGAAATTGCTTTTGAACCTATGAAAACACATATCTTAATGTGCTTTTTCGATCATCAATGGAACCTACCCAATCACTGTCAGTGTGTCCTGCAAGATTGTTGTCTTCTTCCTTTACATACTTGATCCAAAATTTGTTTGTGCCTTGTAAATACCGTAGTATTCGCTTAGCTGCGGAAAAATGGATTTGGCTAGGTTCAGTTATGAATCTGGAAAGCATACTGACTGGATAGACAATATCTAGCCTGGTGTTGGTGAGATACATGACTGATCCAACTAGGCTGCAATATAGTGTTGGGTTGACTTTTGGTGCTCCATTTTCTAGCTATAATTTTTTATTTGTCATCATGGGGGTTGAAATTAGCTTGCATGTTGACATGTTGAATCTTTTCAGCAAATCTTCTGTGTACTTTTCTTGAGAAATAAAATTTTCTCCTTTGGTCTTCTGCACTTGGATGCTAAGAAAATATTTCATTAGGCCAAGATCTGTCATTTCATAATCTTGCCTCATAGCCTTTTTGAAATCATCTAGCATCACAGGATTAGTGCCAGTGAAAATTAAATCATCAACATAAAGGCAGACGATAAGAAAATCATTGGTACCTCCCGTTTTCACATATAGTGATGGCTCACTAGGACTTCTTCTAAAACTGCTATGAATAAAGTATTTGTCTATGTTACTATTCCAAGCACGCGGGGCCTGTTTTAGACCACAGAGTGCTTTTCTTAGCCGATAGACCATATCTTCTTTTCCTTCCACTACATAGCCTTGTGGTTGCTCCACATATACTTCTTCTAGATCGCCATGGATCAACAATTCCAATTGTACTGCCAGGGCAATTGTTCTGATTGTTTCCATTTGGACAACTAGTGCAAATGTCTCATTGAAATCTACTCCAGGTTGTCGTAAGTAGCCTTTTGCAACAAGACAATCTTTGTACTTTTGAACCGTGTCTTTATTCATTTTCGTTTTGTAGATCCATTTTAGTCCAACTACATCTTTTTGTTTAGGATGATCCACAAGCTCCCAAGTTTAATTTTTGAAAATTGTCAACATCTCTTCATCCATTACTTTTTTCCAAATTTGACTTTTAGCTACTTCTTCAAAATTATGTGGCTCACAGGAGAAAAATGCAAAATTGCATAAACCATAAATTTCTCTTAAAGGTTGTACCTTTCTAATAAGCAATTCTGAATCAGATTTCGAATCACTTTCTTCAAAACGACTTTGTAGAATTGGTGAATCTAAATTGGAAGAACTTGGCTTGCCTTTATCTGGTTGTATGAATGTTTCATCCTCATGTGAATTTTTCCAATCCCATGCATTCATTTCTTCAAAGTGCACATCCCTTGAAGTCACCAATTTGTTGGTTTTTGGATCAAAAAGTCAATTACCTTTTGATTCATCACAATAGCCAATGAAAATGAATTCTTTTCCTTTTTTCGTCAAATTTTTCGCTATATTGAGAAGGAATAAGGGAATATGCAATGCATCTAAAAACTTTGAAAACATTTACCACCGACTTGCGATTATGCCAAGCTTCATAGGGAGTTTTGTTAACAAGAGCCTTTGTTAGAGACTGGTTGAAGATGAAACTAGCAGTGTTGACTGCTTCAGCCCAAAAATTGTTAGGAAGATATTTTGCCTTGAGTATACTCCTTGCCATCTCGACAATGGTGTGGTTCTTCTTTTCTACCACCCCATTTTGCTGACGATTGTGGTGAATGGTCAATTGGCTCTTGATTGCTTCATCTTTGTAGTAACTTGTGTATTCTTTAGACAAGAATTCTCCACATCGATCTGTCCTAAGCATTTTCAGACAACGACCACTTTGACTTTATATCATCTTCTTGAACTGGAGAAATGTTGAGAAAGATTTTGATTTTTGTTCCAAGAAGTAGATGTACATCATCCTACTAAAATTTTCAACAAAGAGAAGAAAATATTTTTTGTTTCCAAAAGAGGGAGTTCTTGTTGGTCCAAAAATGTCTGCATGTACCAGTTCAAGTGGAGCTTTTCTCGCCAAACAATCTTGGGAAAAGGTAATCGAGGCATTTTTCCAAATATGCATCATTCACATGTTTTGTCATTTTGTTTAATTTTTGAAAACCCAATTACCATTCCCTTTTGACTAAGTTGTTCCAGTCCTTTGTAGTTTAAATGTCCATATCTCAAATGCCAGAGTATAAAGTCATCAGTCTTGTCAACTTTCAATGCAAAATTTTCATCTAGTGGCATGGTAAATGGAAACACTTTGTTTGGTGCCATTTTGACACTTGCCACTAGTGAATTATGTTTATCTTTCATTTTGCATTCATTTCCAACAAAATTTGCTGAGTATCATTTTTGAATCAATTGACTAACACTCAGTAAATTTTGAGTTAAATCAGGGACATATAAAACATCATCAATAAGTTTTGTTTTGCCTCTGTTGGTTTGTATCGCGATGGTTCCTTTGCCTTTGACTGGTTTGCTTTCCATCTCCTAACTTGACTTGAGAGGAGATTTTGTTGTCCATTTAGACAAAGCACTTCTCGTTTCCCGTCATATGGTTGCTACATCCACTGTCCATGTAACCATGTGTTGAGTGTATCTTGTTATGTGCTCATGCAAGAGAAGAGCACTTGAATTGGATTATTTTCTTCAGAAAAATTTGCTTCATTTTTCACTTCTTTTTTCTGATACCAACAGTCCTTGTGTGAATGGTTAGGAATTTTGCGCTTGGTCCATCTGAAATTACAACCTTTGGATTGATGATTAGATTTACCACACACATGACAGCCATAATTAAATTTTGTGTTATCAGCTCGATATGTTTCTTGGTGAAAATTTCTTTTTCCTCTTCCTCGACTACGGTTACCAAATTTTGGCGTCCCGATCTGTGTTGTTTTTGAGCTATGCCACGGCCGTTGTTCTTCAGAAGTCTACTTTCTGTGATATTGAGCTTTGATTGAAAGGCTTGCTCAATATTTGCTCATTCATTTGGTCCAGTGCATATGGCCATTGTTTTTTCATAGGCTTTAAGAGAACCCATAAGCTCATGAAAAAGGAGTTGAGATAGGTCTTTTGACTCTTCAATTGCAGCAACAATGTGTTTAAATTTTTGTGGCAAAATTCTCAATATTTTTTCAACAATTTTTCTCTCTCCGATAGTATCCCCATAACTTCTGATTTGATTTATAATTGCTGTAACTCTTGTAGAGAAAGATTGGATTGTCTTATTTTCTTTCATGGCTAGATTATTAAAATCACACCATAAAGACTGAAGTTTAATGGAGATAACTTTTTCAGAACCTTGGAATTCTTATTTTAAGATTTCACAAGCATCTATAGAATTTTTTGCACCAATTATTCTAGGAAAAATAGATTTGCTTACCCCTTGTTGTATGTTGAGTGACGTCTTTGCATCTTTCTTCTTATTCTCTTTGTATTCCTTTTGTTTGCCTTGTGTCCATGATGCTAATGTGTTTCATGATCTTCTGGAACAGGAAAACCTTCCTCCACTATCTCTCATAGATCTTGAGAAATAAAGAGAGTCTTCATTTCAATACTCCAATAACCATAATTTTCTCCATCAAATATGGGTATTTGATTGGAAGTATAGTTGAAGGTGGTGGTGATTGAATTTGGTGTAAAGAGTTTGAACAGAAAAAAAAAGGTTTGGCTTTGAAACCAAAAATATGTTGGGTGCAAGGTATATTCTGATGAAACCAAATTCTAGAGAAATAGAAAATTAAAGACCCAAACAAAAATATATATATATATATAGAGAGAGAGAGAGAGAGGAAGTGAGAGCTCAAAATGGTTTGTATTGCTCTTGCTTGATTGTTTACAAATGAGGAGCTCTAACAATTATATAAGCAAGGCTACCAAATTCTTAATTCAATGATAATGAACCACCTACTACAGCAACCACACCAACTATATCTACTACACCAACTACAACAACCACACCAACTTAAACTTTATTACAAATAATTAAATTTTAACATAAGAGCCTATGTTGCCTCGACTCCATCTTCTTGTTCATCTGATGCTCCTCCCTGGTATCTTGATTCTGCTGCCTCCAATCACATTACTGATGATCTCTCAAATCTCAACATGTCTTAGTCTGTCCTATAATGGCCATGATCATATTACAGTTGACAATGGTAATTCTCTTCCTATTCATTACACAAGTAAAGGTCTACTCCCCACTCCTTATTTCTCTTTCAAGCTTAATAAACTTATGCATGCTCCTATCTTCTCTAATCTTCTTTCTGTCCATCAACTCACAAAGGATAACAACTATACTATTACTTTTGATGAATCTTCATTTGTGGTTCAGGACAAGCACACGAAGGCCATTTTGCACAAGGGTTATTATGCTAATGGCTTGTATCGTTTTCCACATTAGTTGCCCTCTTCCCACCATTCTGATGTTATGCATGCTCATCATTCATCTTCTAATGCTTTTTTGACATCTATTACTGCACTTGCTTCTGAGAACATTTGGCACAAACAATTGGGACATCCCTCTTAGTTGAACTTTACTACTTTAAAGAAACACTTATATGCTACATTCAATAAAACAAAGCTTGCTACCGATCCTTCTACACATTGTAGTGTGGCTAAGAGTCATAGACTCCCTTTTAAATTGTCCAATTCTACTATAAATAAACATTTATCCCTCATTCATAGTGATGTATAGGGACCATTTTATTCTACTATATCTGGTTATAAATATTATGTGCTTTTCATTGATGATTATAGTAAATTTACCTGGTTTTATCCTCTTTGTTATAAAAGTGAAGTTTTCTCCAAATTCTTAGAGTTTAAAGCCTATGTTGAGACTCAATTTTCTACTAAACTTCAAGTGTTAAGGACTGATGGTGGTACTGAATTTGTTAACTCATCTGTGACTCAATTTTTAAAAGCTCAAGGCATTGTTCATCAACTCTCTTGTCCATACATTCCACCTCAAAATGGTGTCTCTGAAACAACCGTTGCTTTGCTTCATCATTCTTCTGTTCCAAATAAGTTTTGGTTTGATGTAGTTGTTACTGCTACTCATCTTATCAATCAATTGCCTAGTGCTAAATTGTCTCACAAATCTCTTTATGAGCTTCTTTTTCATGTCTTACTTGATTACTCATTTTTTAAAGTATTTTGGTGCCAATGTTTCCCTTGGTTAAAGGCCTTACACCACTACTAAACTGCAGCCTAAGTTTTCTTTATGTGTCTTTCTAGGCCATCACTCCTCTTATAAAGGCTACAGATGTTTGGATATAACTAGAGGACAAGTCTATATTTATGTGTCTTCTTTATGTGTTTTTCCTTTTTCAACCCATCCCTCTGTTGCACCTTCTTTGTCAACTATATCTTCTTTCTTTTGGACTACTTCTGCTCCAACAGCCTCTTCTTCCAGGTCTATACCTACTCCTTTACCTGTTGCCTAATCTGTCTCTAAGCCCATTCCTCAGTCTTGTCCAAATGCAAACCCTCAGGTCTGTCCACTTGCAGCACCCCGGGGTCTTGCTCATCTGCAAAACCTCAGTTTTGTTCTCCTGTAGCACCTCAAATTAGCCCACTTGCCATCCTTCACTCTAGACCTATTGCAGCTCATCAACCTAGTCATTCACTCATGCTTCAATCTACTTCACCAGTAGCTCCTAATTTGACCTCTGTTCCAATTCACTCTATTTTTATTGATTTACCTCCTCTACCCTCCTTTATTCCTGCCTCAGGTTTACCTCCTCTTTCCTCTACTAATCTCTATCCTATGCTTACTAGATCTAAAACTGAAGGTCTTGTAGCTTACACTTCTTCTTCTTTTGTAGATATTAAACCTCCTTCTCATCTGCAAGCTCTTTTTTCTCCCATTTGATATTCTACTATGCTTGAAGAATATAATGCCTTAATTGCTCAAGGCACTTGGTTTGTTGCCCCTCTTCCTTCTTCTAAGTAGGCTATTGGATGCAAGTGGGTCTTCAGAATAAAAAAAAACAATGACGGCACCATTACTAGATATTAAGCATGATTAGCAGCTAAGGGTTTTTTACAGCAATATGTGTTGATTACACAAAAACATTTAGCCCTGTGGCTAAACATCCCACTATCAGGGTTTTGCTTTTTATGGCTTTACACTAGTATTGACCATTAAAATAGCTTGATATCAGTAATGCCATCTTACATGGCACTTTGGATGAAAATGTGTAAATACACCAACCACCTAGCTCTGTTAGTTCCTCTTCTGCTCATCATGTTTGCAAATTAAAGAAGGCTCTTTATGGGTTGAAACAAACTCCTAGAGCTTGGTATTCTACCTTTTCCAAATTCTTGTTGTCTCAAGGTTTTGTCAATAGCCATTGTGATAATTCCTTACTTATTCACAAAACCACCATTACTATTACAGTTCTTCTTGTGTATGTGGATGATATTCTTTTAACTGGTAGCAGCTTCTCTCATATTCAAACCCTCATTCATCAGATGCATTCAACTTTTGCCATGAAGGAATTAGGCAACATTTCTTATTTTTTGGGGATTTCTATTCAATCTGTGGGTGATTCCTATTTTTTGTCTCAGCACAAATAGGCATCTGATATTCTTCTTAAGGCAGGAATGACTTCTTGTAAACCCACTCCTATTTCCATGAAACCTGTTCTTACTCGTACAGCTTCTTTTCCCTTTGCTCAGTTATATAGAAGCTTGGCTGGGGCTTTGTAATACCTCACTATTACTCGCCCAGATCTTTCCTTAGTAGTGAATCAAGCTTGTCAATACATGCAAGCCCCTACCAATGCTCACTTTTCTCTGGTCAAGAGAATTCTTCGATTTGTTCAAGGGACTCTCTCATGGCTTGACTTTTAGTCCCAGTTCTTTTAAGCTTTAGGCCTTTTCCGATTCTAATTGGGCTGGAGATGCTGTTGATTGCAAGTCTACATTAGGATATTGTGTCTTTCTTGGGTCCAATATCATCTCATGGTTGGCTAAAAAAGAACCTATCCTTTCTCAGTTAAGCACTAAAGTTGAATATCGATCTCTTGCCCATGCTACTGCTAAGCTAAGCCGGTTGCACATGTTGCTTCAAGATCTTTCTCTTTCTACTATTATTCATCCTATTATCTGGTGTGACAACTTATTGGCAATTACTTTAGCTTCCTATCCTGTATTCCATACCAGGTCTAAACATATTAAAGTAGATTGCCACTTTATCCATAAAAAAAAAATTGCAGCTAAAAAGCTTATTCTCAAATACATTCCTTCAGTAGATCAAATTGCATATGTATTTACTTTATCAGCCTCTCGTTTTCAGTATCTACAATCCAAGCTGTTGGTCTGCTCTCCTTCCATCAGCTTGTAGGGGGCTAATAAGAATACTTCAGCATCAATAGTTCAAGTAATTCCAGTTCAAGCTAAAGATAATGGCTCAATCCCTTAGCTTACCACATACAACTCAAGCTAAAGCTAGTGGCTCAGCACATTTGACAACTAGACCCATCAATTGCATAACTGTATTACATGAAGGATAGATAGAGGTTGTTAGGATTGGTTAGTTTGTTAGTGTTTGTTAGCTAGTTTTACTATTCTATATAAATATATAATTGTATTGTTGATAATGGTGTGTTGAAGGCTTCAATCATTCTTCAAAAACACTAAAAGAAAGCGAAAAGCTAAATAAGAAAATGCAAATGATAGGACGAAGCACTAAGATCAAGGACCTTTGACACTCATCTTCTTTGACTTGATTCTTCTAATAACATCAATGCGCATCAAAAAGTTTGAAATTGAATCCTTGGAACCCTGGTTTTGTTTTAATCCAATAAGCAACATGTATCTTATCCTTATGTGGATATATAATTTAAAAATAAATAAATACATATATATACATATTTATGTTAACTTGATATACCGTGTTAGTCCTATTTTCTAACAACTTAAGTATTGGGACAATTTGTGATCTAACATGATATCATAACTTTGTTTCCCCCTACATAATTATCAAGTACTATCCCTAATGTAACCCGACAAGAGAATGAGTATATTTTTTATATTTATGTTGAGATTATTGTACATCCCACGAACATGAACAAAAGCACACCCATGAACACATGAAGAGAAATTATGTGGTTCAATACAAACATTTCTACATCCATAGATGATAACAAAATCTAATATATGTCGTAGAGAGTATAAACACGACATCAAAAACACTCAAAAATCTAAAACTAATATCCAAGCGGTGAAACCAAAACAAAAACAAAACTAATATCCATAGATGATTGCTCACTGGGTGTAGACGCGCCCTTGGGGCTCCACTACAGTTCGGACTTAAATTGTCACAGTTCAATCTGAACCAAAGAGTCCAAATCCGGCAAATCGTTTTAAGAAAATAGATTTTTGAAAGAAGTGCCAAACATGGACTGCTTTGCCAGATACAGAGTCGCCACCTAAATATTTTATTTTGGGAAATTTAGGAAACCCTGACTCGTTGCCTAAGGCCACGTGTCCGTCATCACCAAAGTTGCCTCGGCTCGGGAACTTGGGTACGATTGGGGAAGGTCACTTCGTGAGCACCCCCGCTCGCCCGATCAAAGATCGGCCTCTACTAACCATGATATCTAGTTTTGAAGACATTATGTGTTCTTATTCCGGTTATTAGCCTAGATTTACTATGTGATGCGCACAGCATACAAGTATAGACTGGGTCACCTGAATTGGAACAAAACATTTCATGTTTGTTTTGAAAATGGTTTGCTACTCGCAAGTAGGCTTAAAATGCAGATTTTGCCACCCTCGAGTGGGCTTAGAAAACATGGTTTTGCCACTATCTAGTGGGCTTAAAACTCACAGTGAATGAATTGTTCCAATCCAAATAACCCAACCTTCACCCACAGGCATTCAGGCAGTTATATCACATAAGCACATAGCCTCATGGTAAGCATGTTATCATGGCAGTCACTCACACGCATGCAAGGATGCTAAAGCATAAAACTTACCGAGTACTCCAAGCCAAAACAGAAGCTGATTAGAAATCATGCATGATCCTAACTATACAGAAATGCCTAATGCAACACATGCAAAAATGCAACTATAGCAGGCTCGGCTATTCTAAACATGGCATATGAGATGCAACAGTTAACAAGTATTCAACTTGAAATTAAAATACAAATGCAGTTAGTATGATGCGCCGAGCCCGGTGCATGCAAAACAGATGAATGAATGCAAACATGCTATCATACTGTTATGCTAATTGAAACATGCCCTAATCTAACCATCATAAGCTGGTAAATAAAAGGGAGAAAGACGTGGGGTTGGAAGACATACATCACACACACGCACACTTATTACAACATTGCCCCCCGTTCGGAGGGTCCGAATAAATAATATACAGTCCCGAATAAATAATACAGTCCGAATAAATACAAAATCCTAATTAATTAACAAATTAAACTAGGAAAGCTATAAACTAGCATGCAAGCTAGGGACTGCCTCGACTCTGCTCCGGATGATGAATGATGCATGTTCGGGTTGCTTGGCACGAAAATCCATCGCGATGCCCCAATTAGCCTCTGTTTGCAATTGATGCCGGAATGCTGTGCAAGGCTTTTGAAAGCTGCTAATTTCTGATTTGCTGCAACAGAGAGCAGGAAAGGGGCATAGTAATGTATTTTCACGTATGTATGCATGCCTCGATCCTCGTGCCACCAATCACGCATCTCGATGCATGATGGCCGAGGAGTCGAATTGCACAACTCAATATGGGATGAATGCACGTATAAACATAACAGGACCGAGACTCCATCATGGATAATCCGGAGTGTCGGTGACCGGGAATTGAGACACGTTCCGTCACTCGGAGTACGAAATGTCCCTCGTTTCCCGTGCTCGGGCTAACTCCTATCCCAAGCACAATGCAATATGCATGATATGCATGAATGCAATCTAAGATACAACCTAACATGCACAATGCTATGAAATGGCATACACGATGCACGAGGTAACATGGCATACACAATGCGCTAACATACAACCTAGCATACACAATGCAAAGGACTAAGATGGCATACACAATGCAATATGGGCTTACACTAACATGAGTGGACCTCAGCCACACTTACATCAGAGGCCATAAGATGAAAATGAGACATTCGAGATGCGTGCACACATGCACGCAAACCGAGGACCGATCCTAAGGCACGAATGCCACTCTGCCAAAGCATGGCAAGGCATGGAATATGGCATATGAACATGCAAATTTCAGTGCTAAAATATGATGCTAAACAACCCCGAAACATGGAAACATGGCACCCGATGCATGGAATGACCCCGAAACTCAAAACTAGACACATGGAATGGCTTATAGCTAGACAAAGCATGCATTATTTGATCATGAAGCATGAAGAAAGAGTCAAGGCAGTCCTAAAACATGAACTTTTCTAGTTTAAAGCATGGCTAAAAAGTGCTAGCAAGATAGACTAAAATAGCATGCAATTTCGACTAGCAAACATGGTTTACATGACAAGTACATAAAGCAAGTGAGCACTCACCAAACCAGAAAAAATCAGTGAATAAAACATGCTAAAACATGCCCAAATAACCTCTGAAATGCAACCAACACATGCACAAATGATGGGTTCTTTTAGAGGGCATACAAAGGGGTTATTAAGCACATGCATCAAGGACACTTAGCATGGTACAAACAACTCTGAAAATCAAATATGATAGTCTCAAAACTCATCAAATTGGCCCTGAAATCAGTCAACAAAGCATGCAAGATAGGGCCTCTTTGAAAGGCCAAAATGACCACCAAACAAGTCAAGGTGAGAGGGGGTCACCCCCCTCTGATTTGGAGGCTCAAAACAGTGTGCTAGCTACTGAAAATCCACTGAATTTCAGTGGCTAGAAGGCCAAACCAAGCATGCAACAAGGGCTTAGGTGTAAGACTCAAAATATGAGATAGTCAAGTATAAAAGAAAGCATATGACCTTAAACAAAAATGGAACCTTAAACAAACTTGAATATGAGATCAAAACAAGATATTTTTCAGTTTATAACAACTCTCAAAAATGAACACAAGTAGGGCTAATCTATCATGCAAAAATGGCCCTAAAAGAGGGAATAGAGACAAGGGACAGCAGCTGGCCCCAAATGGCAAAGAGCCCTTTAACAAAGTTGAAGAGAGGATCAAAACATGGCACTTTACAGTTTATATCAAGCCACGAAAATGATCACAAATAGGGCTAAACTATCATGCAAGAAAAAGGCCTAAAAGAGGGATAAAGAGACAAGTGGTAGCAAATGACCTCAAACAGAGGAGAGCCCTTCAACAAAGTTGAAGATGGGCTCAAAAAAAGACATTTTACAGTTTATGACCAAGTCCAAAACAGCTCACAAATAAACCTAAAATATCATGCAAAAATAGGCCTAAAAGAGAGTTTAAACACAAAGGGTGAGGAGGAGACCTCAAAAAGAAAAATACCCTTGATCAAACATGAAGATAATCTCAAAATAAGACCATTTTCAGTTTGGGTCGGAGCCCAGAAATGTAAGCAAGTATGGCTTATAAATGAACCAAGGAAAGGCTAGAAAATGGAGGAAGAAGACTCACCCTTGTAGAACAATGAACCAGCAGCCTTTGGACCAAGAAATAGTGCTCCTAAGCTCTGAAAAACAGCCTCAAGTTGCTAGAATGGAGTATGGAGGTTGTAGGCTTGGAGGTGGAGTGTAAAAGGTGCAAGAACCTTAGGGTTTTGGAGGGTTGAAGTAGAAAGAGGGAGGTTTTTTCATGCAAAGCTCCAAAATGAATTTTTGTCACCCCCAAAATGCAGCTGAGGGTGCTGGTTTTATAGGGAAAGGAGTGGAGGAAAGGGGGGAAAATGGGGGGGAAAACCAATTCAAATTTCCCCCCAAAAGGAAAGACCCTCGGGTATAGGGTCTGGAGGAAAACAAATTGCACACCTGGAATACACTTGGGGAGGGGATCATGGCCGGCCAGCTAAAAAGGGCCAAAATGGTCATCCAACCAGGTAGGTGGCCGGCCTGCCACCTTTTCTGGCCGGCCTGCTACTTTTCAGGACAAAAAATGGGTCTGCCGGAAAGAAAGGTAGCCGGCCAGTGATAGGAAAGTCCAATGGTAGCCGTTCAAGTATCCAAATTGAAGCCCCGGAAGTTATCTTTCCAATGGCACAAACCTTGCATTAAAATTCCTCCTGTGGAAAAAGTTATGCCTGTTTTGGTGAAGCCGCACAGATTCGGTTCAACCAGAGTGATGCCCTACTTCAATCAACCATATCTCTCCCGTCCAGAATTGGCTTTAGGAGATTCTTGAGTGCAAAATGAAGCTCCGGAAGTCTTCTTTCCAACGGTGGTGGCCTCATAGCTTGACTCCAAGTATGCAAATGAATAGGCCCGATTCGGCGAGGGCTGCTCGACTCTCTCTTAACAATTCATGCCCATTTTCTCCTCCAACTGGATTTCTTCCCTCTTCTCCTCTTTTCTTCAACTTCAAATCCCTAAGTAAGGTGTTTTGAAAGATTTTTCAAAGATTTCATCTCTCTTTCATTCATTTCCACTTTGTCCTTGCTCGGTTTACCAAAAAGCGCAACATTTGACAAAATGCGAGCCTCGGAACATTGTAAAAACTTTATTTCAAAAACGTTTTGAAATAGAGGGTTTTAAGACTAAAATCTTTTGATCAAGATCATTTTGGTCAAAAAAAGGGGGTATGTAGCTGAGCTTTGACTCTCTCTTTGCCGAGAAATTGAACCTTTGCACTGCACAACTTCCAAAACCATCAGTCGCGTCCAAGTCTTAAAGGTGGTCAAAAATGGGGTGTCTACACTGGGGCCATGCCCGCGGGTTCTGCCCGAGATTTGCTCGATCCACATGGAGGGGGCACTTTACGTGAGTCCTAGGATTAGTCAAGGTGCGTGTAAGCTGGCCCAAACACTTACTCATCAAAAAAAAAAAAAAAAAAAAAGCGCTAAAACAATTCTCATGTGCTTGCTCAAAGGTAACTGAGCCGTGAAGCAAACTTGTTTTCCCATTTACACCTAGTGTCCCTAATATTTTTCTATCTCCCCTATATCTTTACAAATCCCTGGTTCATACCAAGTACCCCCCTCCTACCCACCCCCCTTCCTACATCTCAGCAAACTCTCTCATTCTCACAACCCTATATATTACCTTAAGTTCTCTACTTATAGGCAAACTAAATAAAACTTAGTCCCATACAATTATTAAAACCTATATATAATGGAGTCTTTGTGAATTTGGATGCTACAACCTAATCCAAATATATGTAAAAGCATTAACTGTATTTGTTCTTAAAATACAAGACACCCAAAATCTCCACCTTAACTCGAATCTTGCAAGTCATCCAAAAGATAATCAATGTCGATATCGATTCTACCACTTGTCAATCTATATACTCAAAATAATGTGACTCACACCTTTAGCTCGAGATATAAGCACCTCCACACCAAGGTGCTCTACAAAGTTCACTACTTTGCCAACTAATGCGGCTCTACCTCCTTTCTTAATCGAGCACAATCAAAGAAATCACCACCACTAATCAAACCTAAAGTGAAAGTGACTCCCATCATCCATGATGCGCATCGTCCCATTACATCAATTATCTTAATCTCTTTATCTGAAGCTTTCTTGTGAACATTCAACAATTGTTCGCAGTCACATCTTGCTAGAATACTACACATTTGTCACTCGTACACCTGCACACCAATGCCACTTTTTTGTGTACACATACGCCCTATGTTACATGGACTCAAGTATACATATCGAGTATAGGTGCATGTCCAAAGTGCTAGACCATCATAAACTTAAATTTTAAGATATTGATTTATGTATCTAAAATAGGATATAAGTACGTGGACTTTTACGCACCCACATATATACTACATATGATATAAATTCTTAGATAAGATTCTGTAAATTATATAGAAATGTACTTGAAATTGAATAATATTTAGAAAGAAAAATTTGAAATTTTATCTCTAATCTATGTTAGGTTGTAAATTTTTATTTTCTAACAAATGTGTATTTCTTATTCTTCAAACATTGTAAAATATTTGAGGATTCAAGTGTCTAAATTCGGTACGGGTATCGAACACAAATTCCACGCCCTTATCCTTGTTGTATCTAGTGGACATGGTACATTGGGGGGAACAAACGAGTCCACATAGTGTAGCTTGAGTCTACGTGTACATCCTGAAATGCTACTCACCATGTTGACCCAAACACTTTGTTTGTGTACATTAATCAACTATATTACTTGTATGATGTTTGATTGCAAACCCATTTGCCACAACACTCCTACAAGTCTGTATTGGTTGTCAATCATTTGTCCAATTAGGAAAATGTCATATGATTGACTCTATCCATGGGCGTAGGTTACTAAGCATATTCGCAAGTTGCATTTGTTGACGACTAGACTTTCATCGCTGATTGAACAAGATTGCTCTCAATTATCCTGAATCACCCAAAATCAAACTGGATCACTCCTTGATTAATTTTGATCCCTGTTGAACATATCATATCTTTCCAATCTCTTTGAAATTTGAAAATTCAAAGTCCATCACAGAATTTGTAGTATCTGAAAACTTTAGAGAACATGCTCGCCTTCATTTTTTTGTTACACATGCACCAATCTAGTAGAAGAAATTATGAACCATTGATCTTGTACCTCTTGTGACACTAGATCACATCGCTTGGACGAAGTCAATCCCAAGACAATCCATATTTTTTGTCTTTTCGGTGAACGCAAATTGAAATCCAAATAATCCTTTTGCATAGAAAATAAGATAGGCAACTCATACTAAATTTCCAATATCACTACATGTAGTCTTTGTCCTTTTTGCCACTTAAGAGTTTTAAAATAAACTTGTGTGGTACACTACACACTACTTGTCGACAATGTAAGCCTATCAATTGAGTCCACCAAAACACAATCCTTACATTGTTTTCAGTCAAACATTACTACCTTTACATAGATTTCGACGACTTTTATTTTCTTTGTAATTGACGAGCATGATATTCTCTTTTTCTATGCAAAACCAAACTCTTTATTTACTCGAACAAGATCAAAAAAATTCATGTGCTTCGAATCTTCTCTATGACTTTGGATCCGTTACCATAACTTTGATACCACTTGTAGGGATTATTGCACATCCCATGACAAGAGCACATCCACACACATACAAAAGAGAAAAATACACATAATTTATGTGGTTCGCACAAACCTACCTATATCCACAAGTGTATATACCATAGAGTGTACAAACATGAGACCAGAAACTCCCAAAAATCCTACACCAATACTTGAGCCTAAAACAATCCTTGTTTCTCTATTAAAGAGCAACTAAGCCTTGGAGTGAATTTGATTCCTTGCTCACATATGGTACCCCCAGTATTTTTCCATCTTCCTCGCGTCTCTACAAATCCTCTCAGTCTCACAACCATATACAATTACCTTAAATTCCATATCTATAGACAAACCAAAAAAAACATATTCTCATACAATTATAAAACCTACAATGGACTCATTGTAAATTTAAAATTTCACAACCTAATCAAAATATCTGTAAAAGCCAATATTTGTATAGGTCCCACAATAGAAGACATCCCCAACAATTTAGATTTCCTTCAAATACTTTTCTTCTAAGCGGTGAAACCTTCCCTTGCAAATCTAAAAAAATTATCGCATGCAACAATGTAATTTGTTAACCATAATGTCGCTTCCTATGATCGCTCTAAAAATAGGCCTAGAAGTGTTAAAATAAATGTTATTTAAGACATAAGTGAAACTCTTCTTAACACTAATTAGTTTTAAGAGAGATGATGGAACTCAATTCAACAATAAACTTTGAGATCTATATGATACCTTAGTAGCAACACCCTCCTTTGGACGCCACACTCCTCAATCATGCCCCTTCCCACTCCCAACCTTAAACTCTTCAACCATATTGCATTTTTTTATGAAAGTTTCATTTGAGGGTTTTGTTAATAAGTCCTAAAGGCACTAGTTAAGAATGCATTAAATGAAGCCAACTATTTATACTAGTATAGAAATTAGAAAAGGTAATGAATGTTCGGTTAAAATTTTTTTAATTATTTTGTAGTAAGACTAAAATATCCTCTCTCTTGAGTCTTTTTTTTTTTTTTTTGGTAAATTACTTTTGCACCCTTGCATTCTACACCAAACTCCACTTTGGTCCTTACACAAGAAATTGTGACAGTCAACCTCTGCACTTCTAGTCAAGTGTTAATGTTTCCCTACTCCACCGTATAAGTTTTTAAGCGAAGTCAGTAATGTGACAAGCACGTAACTACGAAATGAGGACAAAGGAGGAAAATCACCCCAATTTCCCTCCTATACATTTAGTCTTGAAATTTGTATCAAATTATGATTGTAATAAACTAAAACAAAACATAAATTGTGAACAATTAAAGACATGAACTAGGATTTTTGCAGAAATTAGAATCACAAATCTCTTTTTTTCACAATAACACAGTCTTTAGTCTATATCTATTCCTTTCTCTTCAACATATGAACATATATATATATATGTCTCTCACATGTTTATCACGTGGAACAAAGTGTATATTGGTGGAAAATGATGATGATTTTTTTCACTTAGCCTCATTTTGTACTCACATGCTTGTCACGTGATTAGATTCTATTAAAGACTTAAATAATGTAGTAACAGAAGAACATTGACACTTGTGTAGGAACTAAAGTGAAATTTGACCAAAAATGTAAGGGCCAAAGTGGGATTTGACCAAAAGTAAAGAGTGTTGACTGTCACCATTTCATGTGTAGGGACCAAAGTGGGATTTCGTACAAAATGCAAGGGTGCAAAGTGTAATTTACTCCCTTTTTTTTGAACATTTTAAGTTCATTTTTTGACTGTACAATTTTAAAAAGCATAAAAACTGAATCAATTTTTTTATACTAAAAATGAAAATAAACCAAATCTAAAAATAAAATAAAATAAATTAAAATAAAAGCTTACAAAAATTAAATTATTTTTTTCTTTTATAAACCCTTTCCAAAAAACAAAACAATAATAATAATTAATAGACAATTTGAAAAGTAAAAATATAAATAAATTTGAGAAATTTTTTTATTTTTAAAATCACTAAAGATGAAAATAAATGTCTTCCATTTAAAAGTTTGACCAACTCAAACACTGATTTTTCATTTTTCTTCTTTAAATGTACCTTTTTAGAACATGATTTTTAACCATACATTTTGTGATTAGAAAATATTTGAATAAAATAATACGTAATATTTCTATAAAAATGTGTAATACTACCATAAAATACGTAATTTTATTTCTGAACAAAAAATTGTCGTAGCTCCTACTAAAAAAATATGTAATATTTACCATAAAAATTCATAATATTTATCATAAAAATACATAACAGGTGCATATGAAGTGTGAATAAAATATATCAATATTTTACCTAATTTCACACATATTTTCTATTTTTCATTTGCCTTTCCAAATCTCTTTCTAAATCTTCCAACTAAACACAGTATTAAAGGGGTGTGTACCCAAGGCCGGCTTGAGGTATAAGCCCACAAAACAATCTCTTTAAGGCCCCAAAAATAGACTAAATTTAGGGCCCCAAAATTTCCAACTTTTGTATATGATCCAAAATTAAAACACTCATTGAAAGTCCAAACTAAAGGCAAGGGGCCTTACCCACCCAAAAAAGGCAAAGGGCCCAAAATAAGAAATTAGAGAAATAAAGGAAGGCCCACTGTCAACTCTCATTTATGCAAATCTTATCCTCACCAAAAGTCAAAAAGGAATTGTAAACTTGATCCTTCACAGATTTTTAACCATAAATAAAATATATTTAAGTTTTAAATTAATATTTTTTATTTGAGACTTGTGATTTTTTTGATTTTGTTTATTGATCTTGTTTGTAATTTCAAATTTCACTAGATTTGGTTTTTGTGTGTGCCTGTGTGTGTAAACTACGTTTTGCTAAACAATGAAGCAACAAAATTAGACTCTCTTTTTCAAATTTTTGTAATTTTAGACTATGTTACTAAATTTTATTAATTATATTTAACAAATTTTGTGGATGCCAGGGGAAAAATTTGTGAGTACTTACTATTTCATTAATAAATATATTTTTTTAAAATTTTATTTTGTGTATGTGTGCGTGAGGTATAAGGGCCCCGAGTCGAAGCTCATTTTGGGCCCCGAAATGTTGAGAGCCGACCCTGTGTGTACTATAGTGTTTTCTATTTTAGTGGGTAAGAAAAATGTGTAAAAAATGTGATATGTATCATATCACAATAAAATCCAACCGCACAAGTGAAAGGAGTTGATTTGTTAGGATTCATTTTAATAAAAAATTTATTAAGTGTAGCAGTGATATTATTTTACTTAACGTTATCGATTTGTAATTAAAATTAGATACAAGTCTTATCTTCCACTAACCAAATCATGTGATTCTCACTACAAAATGAGATTACCCATATTTAATAGTAATACTATCATATATCACTATTATACTTAATATTTACTTGTATTGAAAGTTGATGAGTGGTTAAATTACACGAATAGTCTATGTGATGAATGGTAGGGGTGGTGATATTTGGCAAGGTTAATTACAAAAATGTGTCAAAGCTCACACTATTCTGTTGACAAAAATTTTTGAAAGTGGGTTGCATTTGATTCTCCAATTGGATAATTTTTTGAGAAATTTGGCTATAAACCCCTTTTACCTTCCTTTCATTGTTAAAAGGATTAAGAAAAAAAATTATACTTTCTAAACCCCCTCATAATTATAAAGTCTTACATAAAGGAAAAAAAATTATTATTTAAATATTTTATCAGACTATTATATCCTCAACTAAATATTTTCATTTTCTCCACCCACTTTCTCCCCACCTTCTCTGTCTCTCTTCTCCCTCTCTCCCTTCTATAACTCCTTCAAGCTTCAGATCTGGAAGCTCAGTTACCGCATCTGGAACTCCTGCGTCAACCTCGCCAACGCCACCGGCGTCCGATCCTTTTCCGCCGCTCCCTCCGGCGAACACGCCAAGCTCCGCCACGTCTCCGCTGATTTGCTCTTCCTATGTATATGTGTATGTATGTATTTATATATATGTGTATGCATGTATGTATGTATATATGACTCATACATACATGTGTATATGTATATATATCGGTAAGTGAGTGTATGTATGTATATTACGCGAAGGCTACGGTAGCGATTGTCGCCGGACTCTGGCTATAGATATACACATATTTATATATATATATATATATATAGAGAGAGAGAGAGAAAGAGAGAGACAGATATGTTGATGTGCGATTACCATTTCCACCGATTTGAGGTTCAATACCGATCTAGAATTCTAGATCAACGCTGTCGCGACACTCTAGGAGGCGACAAAGGTATGTTTGGTGGAATTGTTTGGTTATACATATTTTTTTTAAACACAAATCTGAGTTTTGAATATATATGTATATATATATTTGTGTGTATGGGTGTTGTTGAACACATGTATTCTTTGAAATCAAAAGATAGAGAGATATTTGGATGTGTTCTCTGAAATGGCCACATTAGTCAAATTATGATTATGTTAATATTTGGATGTTTTTGTTTAGTTTTTGATCTGTGTGTTTTGTGGTTATATATCCTTGTAATATAGATTTGTGTTTTTACTAGTTTTTGAATTGATCTGTTCATATTCAGCTTGTTCAATGGATGATCGTTCTATTAAAATGGATGACCTATTCAATTTCTCTCTCTCTCTCTCTCTCTCTCTCTCTGATAAGAATCTCTCTAATAAGAATTTCACACAAAAATTTTACTAACCATAGTAAATTTTACTTTGATTTACTAATCAAAGTAAAGTTTACTCTAAATCAAAGTAAAATTTACTATGGTTAAAAACATGTTGATTTGGTTAAAAATAGAAAATTTTACTTTGAATCATAATAAACTTTACTCTGATTCAGAGTAAAATTTTACTCTGAATCAGAGTAAAGTTTATTATGATTCAAAGTAAAACTTTACTCTAAAATTTTACTTTGGTTAAAAACATGTTGATTTGTTTAACAATATAAAATTTTACTAAAGTAAAATTTTACTCTTAAATACATTGTGAAGATGGCTTAATAAAAGAGCTGATAGATATGAAGGTAATATAGTAAAAGAAACAAGTTTTAAAATATTATGGGGTTTTAAAAGTACCTATATAATTCTTGTCATTTTCAAAGACAAATTAGATAGTGAGGGGTCTATCACCAAATCCTCCTAATTTTTTAGGTGAATGACATATTGGATCTCCCAAATTGCTTATATATATATATATTAGCATATCATCCGTGCTATGTACAGGATAAAATAATATATTATTTATTAAAAATATGATAATTATATTTAATTTTTTATATTTTGTCTCTAGTAAATAAAATTTTATGTATAAGTTTAAGGGTTTTCTTTCAAATGTTCCTTTCCTATAATATATAGTATAAATAGGTTTAAATTGTTATATTGACAATTAATAATTAAAATTATGCTTTATTATAAAAAAAAAAAATGACATAATTCAAATACTTCACTATTTTAGAATAAAAATATATGAATTTAAAAAAATTTTCATATTGGTTTTTGAAAGGGAAATAATTAAAGAAATTTTAAAAATTTAATGAGTAAGAAAGAATCATCGTAACATGTAAAACCGCTAACATCACGGTTAAACCAGCAAATCATTCAAACCAAAAACAGTTTAGCTTAATCAGTTAGGTTAAAAGACCAACCAGCTTATACAAAAATTAATTAATTAAAACTTTTAAATTTTATTTTATTAAAATTTAAACTGTCACTAAATATGGAAAGTAATCTATTAATTTAAATTTAAAATCGACCCAATATAAATCTAAAATTATAATAATCTATCTCTATATTTATAAGTTTTAAATACAAATTTAAAATTATCATAATTATCTCATAATTTTTGTTTTAAGAAGCAGTAAAAGTGACATTGAGATTATCGATATATCAATATATTTTCTAAAAGAATACTTTTAAGGAAAGATATTATGAGAGTTTCAAAATCTCATACAAAATTATTTTTAAAATCAAAACATCTATGTGGATTGTAAAATAAAAGTTAAATGGAAGTTAGTCAATCGGGATTTTCTTAATTGTTTAAAATTAAGAAAATCAAAAAAATTAGTATGAGATATTGATCATAAGGCTTCTCACTGAAAATCTCATTTTGTTTATAGAAATAAGAGCATAAGATTCACTTTATGCAGATGAAACAATTCACTTTTTCCTTCTTTTCTCGATGTAGGATTATAAAATAAAAATTAAAGGAAAGCCAACAATGAGAATTTTCTTAATTGTTTAAAAGTTAACAATTGTTGAGGTGGAAAGTTTATTTCGAATCAAACAATCTTAGTCGTTTAATCTTTAACTAGGTCAATTTTTAATTTATTTCGAATCAAACAAATTTAACTAATATATTTTGATAAAACCGCTAAAATCGCAGTTAAACCAACGAATCAGTCAAACCGAAAACGATTCACCCTATCAGCTAGGTCAAAGGACCAACCAACTTATACAAAAATTAATTAATTAAAACTTTTAAATTTTATTTTAATTTTAAAATTTAAATTGTCATGAACTGAAACATACACAATATTACAATATTAAATGGGAGCATAAGGTTTATATAGTGAAACAACTCATTTTTTTCCTCTTTTTCTTGATGTAGGATTGTAAAATAAAACTTAACAGTTGTTTGAACGAGAAGTTCATTTCTAATCAAGTAATCTCAATCGTTCAATTTTTGATAAGGTCAATCTTAGTTTATTCAAATCAAACAAATCTAAACAATATATTTTGATAAAACAACTAAAACGGCAATTAAACCAGTGAATTAGTCAAATCGAAAACGATTCAACCTAATCGGCTAAGTCAAAAGACCAACCAATTTATAACAAAATCAATTAATTAAAATCTTTAAATTTTATTTTAAAATTTAAACCATCTTGAATTGAAACATGTACAATACTATAATATTAAATGAGAGTATAAGATTCACTTTATATAAGCGAAACAATTCACTTTTTCTTTCTTTTCTTGATGTGTGATTGTAATTATTTTAAAGTTAAATATTATGAGAGTTTTAAAATCTCATACAAAATTATTTTTAAAATCCAAATGTCTGCGTAGGATTTTAAAATAAAAGTTAAATGGAAGCTAACAAATGTAAACTTTCTTAATTATTTAAAATTAAGAAAATCAAAAAAAAAATGGTATTGATTATAGGGCTTCTCACTTAAAAATTTTTTTGCTTATATAAATGGGAATATGAGATTCATCTTATATAAGTGAAGCAATTCACTTTTTCTTTCTTTTCTCAATGTGAGATTGTAAAATAAAAATTAAATGGAAGCTAACAAATTGAGATTTTCTTAATTGTTTAAAATTAAGAAAATAAAAAAAAAAATTGTATTGATTATAGGGCTTTTCACTAAAAATTTTCTTTTGCTTATATAAATGAGAGCATAAGATTTATTTTATATAAGTGAAACAATTTATTTTTTTCTTCTTTTCCTGATGTGAGATTGTAAAATAAAAATTAAACGGAAGCTAACCAATAGAGATTTTCTTAATTGTTTAAAATTAAGAAAATTTAATTAATTTATATAAAATAGATAAAGCATAAGATTCACTTTATGTAAATGAAAACAATTTACTTTTCCTTTTTTTTTCCTGATATGGGATTGTAAAATAAAAGGTAAATAGAAGCTAGCCAATGGAAATTTTCTTAATTATTTAAAATTAAGAAAATTCAATAATTTTAGAATGATTGTTTGGAGCTTTTAGAAGACTTCTCCCTCAAAACTTCTTTTATAAGATTCACTTTATATGAGTGAAATAATTCACTTTTTTTTTTTTTTTTTTTTTTCTCAATATGGGATTATAACACTTTATATAAGTAAAACAACTCACTTTTATTTCTTTTCTCGATGTGGGATTGTAATTATTTTAAAGTTAAATATTATAAGAGTTTCAAAATCTCATATAAAATTATTTGTAAAATCAAAACATCTATGCGAGATTGTAAAATAAAAATTAAATTGAAGCTAGCCAATGGGGATTTTCTTAATTATTTAAAATTTAAAAAGTCAAAAAAATGAGTATGAGATATTGATTATAGGGTTTCTCACTAAAAATCTCATTTTACTTATATAAATGGGAGCATAAGATTCACTTTATGTAAGTGAAACAATTCAGTTTTTCTTTCATTTTCTAATGTGGGATTGTAAAATAAAAAGTAAATGGAAGCTAACTAATGGAAATTTTCTTAATTGTTTAAAATAAAAAAAAATTAATAATTTTAGAATAAGGGTTTAGAGCTCTTAGGAGGCTTTTCTACCTAAAAACCCTCTTTTCCTTATATAATACTAGCCTGTCACCCGTGCTATGCACGAGATAATTATAGTTATTTATATTTGTTTTAGATTTTTTTAATATATAAATTATGTTTTTTAAGATTTTTTATAATAATAATTTATCAATCCTATCACTAACCATAGTGAATGAGAGAAGTTGAAAAAGGTACTGCAGTAATTATACACGGATTGTATCTATAATTATTTGTATGAGGGGATTTTAAATGCTGATTAGGGGATTTTGACCAAATCAGTAAATGCAGGCATGTGGAAAGATATGTGGATTGAAAAAAGTTAATAAATACTGATCAGAGGATTTTGACCAAATTAATAAATGCTGAGTTTTTTTTTTTTTTTAAATAAAAAATTTAGAAAATTCAGATTGAGATATTGAAGCTCCCCCAGGCCTTGGGGGTTAAAAACCTCATTTTGCTTAATATATAGTAAGTATAGATAGATAGATATAGATATTTATATTTGTTTTAGATATTTATATTTGTTAAAAATCAAAAAAATAAAAGAGTTAAAAAGGATGTGTATATAAGAGAAGTCAAAAAAACTTTAGAAAATTTAATAAATGCTGAGCTAAAATAAAAATTTTAATTAATGGAAACTACAATTTAATGGGCCAAGACATATATATATATATATTTTACATGTGGAATACACGCAGATATCATAATACCGTGCTATGCACGGGATAATTATAGATATTTATATTTGTTTTAGATTTTTTTTAATATATAAATTATGTTTTTTAAGATTTTTTATAAAAATAATTTAACAATCTTATCACTAACCATAGTGTATGGGAGACGTTAAAAAGGGTGCTGCAGTAACTATACACGGATTGTATCTATAATTATTTGTATGATGGGATTTTAAATGCTAATCAGAGGATTTTGACCAAATCAATAAATGCAGCATGTGGAAAGACATATGGATTAAAAAAAGTTAATAAATGCTGATCAAGGGATTTTGACCAAATCAATAAATGTTGAGTTTTTTTTTTTTTTTTAATAAGAAATTTAGAAAATTCAGATTAAGATATTAAAACTCCCACAGGCCTTGGGGTTAAAAACCCCGTTTTGCTTAAATAGATAGTGAAACAAACTTTGCTTTTTCTTTTTCTCCCGATGTGGAATTATAAAATAAATCATAAACTAATTAGAATTTTATTTTTATATGGTTAAATAGAAGTTAGCCAATAAAATTTGTTTTAATTGTTTAAAATTAATAAAATCAGTATGAAAAATCGCGATTAAATTGGTGAATCGGTCAAGTCCAAAATGGTTCAGCCTAATTGGTTATGTCAAATGACTAACTAACTTATACAAAAATTAAGTAATTAAAACTTTTAAATGTTATTTAATTTTAAAATTTAATCTATTTTGAATTGATGAAGTATATACAACACTATATTATTAAGATTCACTTTATATAAGTGAAACGACTTACTTCTTTTCTTTTTTTCTTTTCGATGTGAGATTATAAAATAAAAGTTAACAATTATTTAGATAGAAAGTTTATTTCTCATTAACCAATCGCAGTCTTTCAATCTTTAATCAGATCAATCTTTAGTTTATTTTGAATCAAACAAATCTAATCAATATATTTTGATAAAATCGTTAAAATCGCGGTTAAACCAATAAATCAATCAAATCAAAAATGATTTAACCTAATCAACTAGGTCATAATTAATTAATTAAAACTTTTAAAATTTAAACTATATTGAATTGAAACATGTACAACACTACAATATTAAATGGGATGAGAGTATAAGATTAATTTTTTATGAGTAAAATAACTCAACTTTTTCTTTCTTTCCCGATGTGTAATCATCAAATAAAACCAAACCGACGGAAATCTTCTTAATTTTTTAAAATTAAGAAAATCAAGAAAATTAGTATGAGAAACTCTCATAAGGCTCCTCACTAAATGGGATGAGAATATAAGATTCCCTTTATATGATTAAAATAACTCTTTTTTTTTTTCTTTTTTCCTGATGTGAGATTATCAAATAAAGGCTAACCAATGGATATTTTCTTAATTGTTTAAAATTAAAAAAAAATCAAGAAAATTAGTATGAGATACTGAAACTCTCACAAGTTCCATCACTAAAAACTACATTTTTCTTATATAATATATAAATAGATATATTCTAGTGGTGTGCACACTTTATGAGTGTGCTATTGTAAGCTATAAATTTTGATGATCGAATTTTATGAGTTTTAGGAGACTTTAATCTGAATAGTTACAGGAAGTATGACATTTACATTAGAGTATTGACATCTTAAATTTAAGATTGTAACATTTTTGTAACTAATTAAAAACGTAAATACGTGGAATGATGTAATTTCTGTGGGAGTATTTTGGGAATTAAAATTTTGAAATACTTTTTATTGACACGTTACACAATAATAATAATAATAATAATAATAATAATAATATATTTTGGCCACTTTAATTTTTTACAGCGAGACATTCATTAATTTTACTATTTCTTATGATAGTGAAATTAGTTAAAAGATACATCCTTAAAAAGGTGCCCAAGGGTAGTTAACAAGACCCTTTAAGTTTATTAATGTGTATCGGAGGAGAGCCATAGAGAATTGTTTGGTAAAACAAATACGGGGAGCTTCTATTTACACACTCATTCCCCTCTTTACACATCTTTTGCAATAAATAATTGGTTCGGAAGTAGATTTCCGAAAATAAGTAATTGGTTCGGAAGTAGATTTCCGAAAATAAACAATTCGTTCAGAAGTAGACTTCCGAAAATAAGTAATTGGTTCGGAAGTAGACTTCCGAATGTGTTTATTTGATGTCTATAATAGTAATTTCACTTGAAAAAAAATTTATAATAAAAATAATTTTTATGAGGTGTGTGCAAAGAGGGAAAGTTGGATGTGTAAATAGAAGCTCCCAACAAATATGGGGAAGGAGTCAAAGAAAAAGACTCTCAACCCCGTTGTCGCCTTGCAATAGAATTTCATCTTATAATTTCTCCGGAAAAAAGAAAAGAAAAAGGGGGGAGTAATTTCCCTCAGCCCTATCCTATTATGGATTTTTTTTTAATAATCCGAATCATTGAATATATAAAATTCGTCGAGTGCTATATACGTGTAAAAATTCACGTTGATCGGATATTGATAGTTATGTGACCAAATTAATTTTGTATAAAACAAATGGACATCGAACAAATTAACAGTTGTTAGAAAACTGATCTGATGAGATAGTTATCGATATTCAATCAATGTGATTTTTTACAGACATATAATACTCGACGAGTTCTACATATTGAACAGTTCAAATTATCGAAACAGGACTCATAGTAAACTCCCACAGACCCAACAGCACCCAAAAAAAGTAGAAAAAAAAATTACAATGAGATGGACCTCCTGCAATATTTCATGAAACCGTCCTATACAATTTAATATTAAAATAATATGTGCATGACAATAACTAAATCATGGATGCAAATCAAATCACAGGTCCTCCCTATAATGAGGTTCCTTGATGATTATCTAATTAATCAAAAAAAAATTACATTAGCTTTTCCAAAGAATCAAAAATGACCCTCACACTAGAACATATAAGAGTTTTAGAGATCACATTCTATCGTTGTGAGAATAATCGCTAAAAAGTCATTCTAAAAAGTCAAAAATAAGACTTCTAGTGACAAAATTTTGAAAATATCACTAATAAATAGATTTTTATAGACAAAATAATTTGGTCTCAAAATAATTTATTTTTTTAGATAAAAAATTTGGTACTAAAAGGATAATAATTCATCATTATTGTTCAATTTTCGTTACTAAAAATATAATAATGATATTTTTTGCAATAAAAATATTTGATTTCTAAAAAATATTTTTGTACTTAAATTTTGATCTCTAAAACCTTTATTTTTTTGTAGTGTAATTTGATTATATTCTGTTTTCACCATTTAATCACATTTTTAAGATATTCTTTTCAGTTTGAACAATTCAATAACATGTACTAGGAATTAATTAGTTGCATCTTGTTCTGAAAATAAAAAATAAAATCTCAATATAGGCATATTTGGTGAGAGAAAATTAATGATGTGGTTATTGTAAAATGAAAATTGTTATACAAAGTACAAATTTCACAAACTGTTCTTCCTGCAAAAAATTTTGCTATTTGAAATATGAACAATTCTTGAACTGTTATATTTGTGAGTAATAATTTGTAAGATTTGTCTATTTGTATAGTATCAGTCTGTAAAACATTTACAATATGGCTTTGTTTGACAGCAGTTAAATAAATTGTTTCTGATTAAAAAATTCAAAAAAAAAAAAAAATTTGTTTGGTTCCATTTTTCCAAAAATAGTTTTCAGAAAATTCTACTTTCTTATTTTTTGTGTTTTTTTGTTTTTACTGAATTTTTTAATATTTTAAGCCATTTTTTTTCTTTGAGCAATGCTACGTCGCTCGAAAGAGCTCCCCCGAATCGTTTTTTTTTTTTTTTTTTTTTTCATTTCAGAAGAAGAATTTTAGAAGAAGAAGAAAATCAGAAAGAAGAAGGAAGAAAGGGAAGAAGAAGGAGGAAGAAAAGGAAGAAGAAGGAAGGAGAGAAGGACTGGAGGGGCCATCAACCAGGGCGGGGGGAAGGCGAAGGCGGAGGCGGGGCGACGATCGGAGTGAGCTGCGACGATCGGACAATCGGGGACGACGATCCCCCTCCATTCCTCTTCCCCTCCTCTTTCTCCCTCTCTCCTCCTCTCCTCTTTCTCTCTTCTCTTTCTCTCCCTCTTCCTCTTCCTCTGCAGACTGAAAATGGAAGAAAAAAAAGAATAAAAAAAAAAAAGCCTAATGCCCAAAACGACGTCGTTTTGGGCATTAGGGGGATTAGGGGGGAAGGATTTTCGAGCTCTCAAACATTATTATTTTACTTTTTAGACACACCTAACATAAATACACCTAAAAAGTTAAAAAAATATAAAAGAAATCTTTTAAAAATTCACCAAATACCAAAAATACAAAAAAAATATAAGAATTCAGTACATTTTTTATATTTTTATGTATTTATTAATTTTTAAAAATATTTTTTCACAAATTTTTTATTTTTTAGATACATCTAAGTAAGGTGCATCTAAAAAAGTAAAAAAAATATTTAAAATTTTAAAAATATTCACTAAAAACAAAAAAATACGAAATCCAAAAAACTCAATTTTCAAAAAATTTAATTCAGAAAACTTAAACCAAACACATTGCTTTTTGCTAAACAAGAATATGGTAATTTTTCACCCATAAAATAAAAATTTGAAAAGACACAATTTTCTCCATAATAGAAAAGCAAATTTGTTTAATAATTATTTTAATTTTTTTTAAAAAAATTACAATATAAATCTAGAAAGTGAATTTATATATCATTTTTCATGTATCAATTTTAAACAAATCTAGTTATAGACCATTCAACCTTAATGGCCATCTCTAAGAGTTACAGAACATTAGAATGTTTATAATTCTAATATATATTTTGACCATGCTAGGGAGCCCTAATTTTTGGCCCCCTAATCCCCCTAAAATTCAAACCAAGGCAAAAAAAAAAAAAAAAAAAAAAAAATGTCCAAAACGACGTCATTTTGGGCATTAGGGGGATTAGGGGGGATTTTTTTAGGGGGACAAATCATTTTCCATATATTTTTTACGTACTTTAATATATTGTTTAGACATTTTTTAACATTAATAACAGCTCTATAACTTATTTTTAACAAATTTTCAACTTAAAATGAGAGCCGGTGACAAGAAAGATGAGGTTACATTCACCGTACAGGTTTTTTTTTTGAAAAATAGATTAAAAGTCACTTCTCAACTTTTAACCTATTTTGGATTATATCATCTCTCACATTTTTTTATACGTTTTTTTTAAAAAAAATTAAAAAAAAATTAAAATGTCAAGTTTTAACCATTTTTTCAAAACACTTTCTCTAGCTTTGCAAAGAAATAGGGGGAATCAGTTAATAGTGTGACCAAAAATAAATAAATAAATACATAAATATGGAGGGGTGTAGAGAGTTACACCTCTACAAAATTTGAAAAGTTTTTCCTGAAGTTATTTTTAGTTAAAAAATTAAAAGGTTATTATTAAAAAGTTATTTTTTTTAATAATTTTTTATAAAAAATTAAAAAATCAATTAAAGTAAGTAATTTTAAAAATAAATAAAATAAACCCTGAATTATACATCTCATAACATAACCAGCTGAATTGCACCGTGTTTTGTAATTCTTTTTTCGTCCACAGTTGACCAATTCTCCCAAAGAAATATCTATCAAACCAACAAAAAGAGACAAATGGAGGACAAGTGTCCATCAAATAAGTGAGGGTTGTAGATATTTATGGAGAAAAGTTGAGCGTCTCTTTCCATTTTGGAATTGGGAGTGACAAACTGAATAAAAGAAACAAGCTTGGGAATAAAAAAATGATGAAGTGGTAGTGACAAGCCCAGGTGGACCACCGACACGTGCCGATTTCCACCGACCCTCTATAGACCCCCGTTATTGTTTTGACTTCTTTTATTATACTAATTCCTCTGACGACGACAACATATCTGACAATTTTGAATTTCTCCACCGAAAGTGGAATATCTCTCATGTGTGTTGTATAACTTATGAGCAATGTTATAGATCATTAATTTGTCGTCATTAATTTTATCATTAATAAGGTGATAATTGAAAAAAAAAAAAAACAAGGCACAAATATACTGTGATAGTGGATAGGACTCACTGTCACATTATTAGAGTCACCACTAATTAATGGTCTAAAGCATTTCTCATAACTTATCTTATGTGCGTCTTGGTAGGGGCATAAATTTGGTCCGGTCCGATGCACTCTGGTTTCGGCCCGGTTCATGTTGGGTTTTGTGGGTTTTTGTCAAAATTTGAGTTTGGTCATGGGTAAAAAAAATTAGGCCCAAACTCAAGAATATTCGGGCCTTGGACAAGCCGGTGGGTCTGGGCCTAGTCTCAGACTTGGGCAAATTTGACCATTTTTTTTTATTTTTTAAAATTTTTTTTATTAAAATTTTATTATTTTTCACTAAAAAAGACACTAGGCATTGGACGGGCCGGACCTTGAGTGAGCCTTAAGCAGGCCGATGGGCCGAGCCCACGGGCCCGATCGGGTTTCAAAATGATGGCCCAAACCCAGGAGCTCGGGCTGGTCTCTGGCCCGGGCTCAAATGAGCCTAAACGGGTCAAGTCCACTTCAGACCGCGGGCAAGCTTCGGGTCTCCCACGAGTCACGAGCCATTTTTACACTCCTAGTCCGTGTATATAAGGATATATCCATTTAATTTTATAATTAAAGAAAAAATTAGTATAATTTTATATTTTTTGAGTCATAATTAAAAAAAAAAAGTCATAATCAAACGGTATATGAGTTATAATTCAAAATCTCAAAATAATATTATAACTAAAGATAGAAATTAATTATAACTAAAGAAGAAAATGATGAAACTTAAGAGGGCACGTATGATAAAGAGTGTGCATTATAGAATTCTTCGTGTATATATTTTAATATATCTAGAGAAATGCTATGATACACGCGAGAAACATTATGGTACACACATATGCACTTTATAATTGAAGAAAAAAATGACATAATTTCATACTTTTAAGTCATAACTAAAAAAAAAAGCAAAAAAAAAGTTGTCATTACTAAACATAACATGAAGTACAACTAAAGATCTCATGAATCATAACTAAAATAATGTCATAATTAAAGAAGAAAATTAATCATAACTAAAGGTTCATGTGATACACCCATTTCAAGGATGTGCATATTAGAATTTCCCGAATAACTTGGAGAATCCTACAATACACACCCCTTGCAATATGCACCATTAGTTATGTTATTTTCTTATTTAGTTATAATCAATTTTCCTATTTAGTTATGATATTATTTTGAAATATTTAATTATGCCTCATATAGTATTTGATTATGACTTTTCTTTTTTCCCCTTTAGTTATGTCTCAAAAATATGAAGTTATGTCATTTTTTTTTATTAGTTATAAAGTAAATATAGTATACTGTAAACATCCCATTTTGACTAACCCTAAAATTTCAGAAGTTTGCAAGCCTCCCGAGGATGAAATGGTACTTGCTTCATCTTTGGAATGTTTAAAAGATTGTTTAAAGTTGCTGTACAAACTTGTTTTAGCCAAAAATTAACTTTTTGTGAAAATGATAATTTTACCCCTAAATCCGTTTTTAGCCAAAAATCAACTTCTTAACCCCAAAAAGTCCGATTGTACTTTGATTGATCATATTTTTCAAAATTAGTGACTCCATTTTATCAAAAAACATTGGAATACAATTTGAGCTTACTTGTACCGCAAGCGAGCCAAGAGCATAGGACTACGTACTTGTGCATGCATACATGTCACATATACCAAGGTAAAATGCAAGTGCACAGATTAGATGTGAGTGTGCACATTGTTTGTACGTGCGCACAATTGTTGCGCATGCGCACTTGGTTTGTACATGCGCACATTGAAGTATTGTAGAGTTATTTTTGAAAAATCCATTTTGGTGCAATTTTGACAGAAACAGCAGAGGGGGAAGAGATGAAACCCTAAAAAGGTTCCAGAGGCTTTCCCTAGCTCTCTAAGGAACTTGATTTTTCTTGCTATCTTTTGTGTTTGCTCTTCGGTTTTTTAAAACCAACATGTAAACTTCTATATTTTTATCAATTTCAGTACCTATTCTTTGTTTATTTCCAATGTTTAATCATGCTAGGGCATTAATCCATCACAGTATCATTTAATCTCTTAGTTTCATTAGTTTTCTTGTCTCTCTCTTGCATACTTTATTCATCTTGCTAGAACAACATATTTATAGATATATTTTAATCATATAATAACCATGCATGGTCTGATTTGATCATTATATAGATAGCTTGTATTTTTTTTATGTACTTTTACGTGTTAGTTGTCTTTTTATGTATGTTCATTATTTAGTAGCCTCAAATCGGACCAATGTTCATATCTCGTATGTATTAGTTGCATTTAGATTATATTTATTTTATGCATGCATGTAAGACGTGGAAGTGGGCATCCGGATAAGTTTCTTTGTCCTCCTTGGCATATATGTGTTATTTGCATTGTCTTTTTAATAATTCAAGTCCATATACTCTTTGTATGTAAAATTGTTTGTTTTGTTTGATTTTTATCAGTTTTATTTATTTTAGTTTATATTTAAAGCCATGGGTTGTTAAAAATTCATTTTTAATGAAAACCACTTTTTATGAAATATATAGTCTTATTCATTCAATCTAAAATAAATGATACTTATTTTTATTCAAATCATTTAGTTTTAAGTTAGTTAAGGGATCTAGGTTTAAAATGAATTTCTGTGAACAATTAACCACTAAAATCATAAAATAGAAAAGTGAATAGAGACCAATATTCAAATTAAGCAAAAGGGGTTGCTTCTGTCTAAATGGCCTTCCCTTTTTGTACCAAAGCTTCCGAACTCGGAATTTTCTTGGTTAGAACGGATTAGGCCTTAACTTAGTTTTCATTGTGAAAGATATCTTAATTGTCCTTTAAAAATTAAGTGACGAATCTATATCAATAAAGCAAGTTGGTGTGGGAAGTAATACTTTAGATTCGAAAAGGGTACGGCGCCCACATGTATACTTTTTGAGAGGTGTGTACCATAATCGTTCCTTAATAACTAACATAAAAGTGATGAATTTTATTAATAAAAAAATTAAATTGAGATAATATATGTATTTACTTTAAGATTATTTTAAATCATTTTTCTTAATGTGATTTAATATATGGAAATGGTTTTTCTCCAATCAAATTGAGATGGTACATATATTTTCTTAAGCATATTAAAATCATTTTTCTCAACATGAGTTATTATACGGAGAAGGCTTATTTCTTCTTCTTTTATTTATTTATTTATTTTTTGATTATTGGATGTTTGAACTAACTTACGCATATCTTGACTAATTTCAAGATCTTGAAGTTAACAATCAAGTAAACTTCTAGTGACCCAAAATTTAGAATATTTGATCTTTATGAAATTAAAATTTGTAACTTCTTGAATGATAAATCATTTGATTTTTTTCTCCTCCCACTAAGGCCTCGTTTGGCAAGTGGCTTTTTTAGTTAAAAAGTCAAAAAGTCACTAAAAAATCAAAAAGGCAACAACTTATACCAAAAAGTCAAAAATTCTCTTTTCTCCTTACTTTTTATACATCTTTTCGTAAAAAGTCAAAAAGTCATCCGAAATATACTAATTTTTTTAACTCATATTTTAATTAAATAATTAAAAAATTACTAAATTAACCTGTTCCCAAACAGGCCTTAGTCAAACAGTTATTGATTAGGTAGACAATAGATTCAAACAGTATTAGAAGTCTATTTTAATACTATACACTTTGTACCATTACACCATTTTTAAAGGTAATTTAAATAGAATCGTGAAAATTATATACTTTTATAATTAAAAATTTAAAATATATAAATTTAAATATGAGAATGATAAATGATATTTGCTAATATTGTAAATAATCCTATTATATTCTTAAGAAGAGTATGGCCATGGAGAGAATGTATCATATGTACTTTTAGTTATAATTTTTGTATTTTTAGTTATGATCTATTATATTATTATTTAAAATATATTGTGATATTAGTTATGATATTATTTTAATTATGATCTAAGAGTTATTTAGTTATTACTCATATTATGTTTAGTTATAATTCAATTTTTTTATTTTTTTCATTTTTATAGTTATGACTCTTATAATATTGTTATGTCATTTGTGATAACTAAACTTACAAATAACATAACTCATGCACGTTCAGGAAAATTTTAATATACACACAATAATTATTAAAAAACAGCAAAAGAAGTGCATGAATAATGTTGAAGTCACCACATAACTTCTCCCCGTGATGGATTGCTGTCCAATTAATTTGAGTAGTTAAATTCAATTAAACTTTTAACATCTTAAATAACTTTTTGTTGCGCATAATTGTAAGGGAAATACAGTTCGAAAGCTGACGCTAGATAATGCGCTTGTTTTACGTTAGGAGATCACTTCAATCTTAATTTTCTATCTTGACCAGTGGAGTGGGGTTTCCAGATTCCAAGCTGAAGGTTATGACGTAATAGAGTATTAGATAAGTTCGGTTACAACTTGGATTTAATTTTTTTTGTTTGGTTTTATTGGTGCACATGACAAGGTTGAATCGTGACAAGTTGGCTCCCAATGGAGTATTTACGATGGAGTGTGTGCTAGTGGCCCAAGTTAGACTTGATGTTGGACAGTTATTGATCAAGATTAAGAGGAGTGCATATGATCTATGATAAACCTATTGATGATAGATTAGACTTGAGGGGGAGTAAGGCGAGGCCCAATGTTTGGTTCATACATAAGGGGGAGATTGTTGGAGTATGTGTGAAGGTAGAGTCCCGCATCGAATAAAGAATAAAAGAGATGAATGTTAATATACATTAAATGGACTCTCTACTTATAGGCTTAAGTTTTTAAGTGAGTATGAATTCTAAATAATGTATGTTGAGTTTTGATATAGTATTTGGCCCCGTTTGGTAGAGCTGTGGAAAATTGATTATAGCTTATAGCTTAACAGCTTATAACTGTGAACATAAACTGATTTTTGACCTATAAATTAAGCTTCTCCTCCCCCACTCAAAGAATAAGTTGATTTTTGACTTACAAAAAGTTATAAGCTGTATTGTTAAGCTAAACCAAACACATCAAAATAGCTTAAATTAAGCTAAAAGCTGAAATAAGCTGAAAATAAGCCCTACCAAATAGGGCCATGTGGACTTTGAAATTTCTCCCTAATGGATTGAGCCGATATTACTATGTGTTTATGGACTCCCTAATCCCCTAATACTAATCTCTCGAGTATATATAGTTTTTTGGTCTCAAATATATTAGTTGACAGTTTGACAAATAATTCAATTTTGATATTTGACGAAGGATTCTAATTTGAGTTGCATTAAAGACGCTTCAATTGGTCAAAAGAAGATTCAAAATTCAAAATGGCACTAAAGTATTAGTTTATTAATATAATTTTTTTTTATCAGCAAAAATATACGATTTCACTAATGTTCATATTAGCTTAGCAATATATCCTGCAACAACAATGGATAATCTCTATCCTTGAGCTAATGTGCTTTAAATTATTTTATTTATATATATTTTTTCAGTAGTGGATGGAGATGAAGAAAAATAGGGGGAAAAAATATTAAAGAGATAGAGGGCCAAACTAGTCATGCGCATGCTCAAACTGCCTATCAAGTTGCAATGTACAAATAATTTTTGGCTACATCATCACCTGGGAATCGCAATGAGTTTGATTTTCAGCTTTGACCCTTAGCCCTATTTTATTAGTAGGATTAATAGTAAGAGAATTAACAATTTATAAAATCAATGTAGGATATAGTTGAATTAGTGAGTATATCATCTCCTTGTATTCACGTTTGTTTTACAATAGATATGAAAATATATAATCTCAATTATACATTTTTTTTTTTTTTTGCAGGATTAGTCATAAGATTAAAAAAAATTGTCAATTTTGTTGATAGGATATCTATTGAAATCTAAATCGGATAAAAATTATGCCAAACACTTGAATATGAGTCTCATGGATTAATAATCTCAATATTATGTTATAATCCGGTCAATCAAACAAAGTCTAGTAGATGTGAGTAGTGAATTATATGATCCTTTCATAAAAGGACACTCAGTTCAAAGATCTATTTTTGAAACTGTTGGATCAATAAGTTCAAGTTTAATCTTTTTTAGCCGAAAAGACATTATTCGTCCGAAAGGACACCAATCTGTTAAACATTTATTTATCTGCTCAAATGTCACCTATGTGTACATGCCATCTATCTATTCACCTGTTTGTTCATTGGTACCTATTTATCCATCTCATGACCACCAGTCACCAACCACTGCTGATCACCAACTGCTGACAACTTTTCAATTACTTTTTAGGCCAATTTTCTGGTACCGGCAACTTCAACGCGTATCGTTATCACCAAAAAAAGATTAAACAATGAACTAAATAATAGATAAACCCATAATGACTATCACCATATTAATAATATTTAATTGCTCAGGCGCAGCCCAGTGAGAAAATAAAAAAATAAACCCACATCAACAATAATAATAAATTAGGACAATCAGTATTTTATATTCTTTGTGCTTTGCTATACGGAGCCATTAGCAATAATACTATTATATGGTATAATAATACGCAGACAAGCAATGATATGTTAAACAATAGAAAGAGCACACCATTGAATAAATATTAGGTTACACTAACCATAACTAATGCGATCGATTTAATGGAATTGTCTTCCAAATTAACAATTGTGTAGTTATCCAGTTTGCAGTTGTTACTGCTAGATGATACCTACACTCAAAAAACCAATACCATGAAGTGTGATTGGTGATGATGTGGAACCCATAATGGAATGGTATGTGTTGTTACAATAATAACGTTATTTTATTTATCCTATTATATTTACACATTATGATTGGATATTAAAGTAATACCCATAGACCTATAAATATGTGCCACGACATTCATATGTATTGTTACAATAATAACGTTATTTTATTTATCATATAATATTTACACATTATGATTAGATATATTAAAGTGATACCCATAAACTTATAAATATGAACCTAGTAGGCCTAACTTAATTGGCCACCATGCATCTGTTAGGATTTAGTTCCAAGGAGGTCATGGGTTCAATTCTCCTTAAGGGGATTGAATTAAGGAAGTGAAGCACTTAAGTGCTTTGCAAATGGTGGAGAGATTTTCTCCCATAAGTACTAATCTAACAGCTAACAACTAACATTTGCTGATAAAAAAAAAAAAAAAAACCTATAAATATGTGCCACTGTGCTCTTGAAGCAAATGCTCTCATTCCAAGAAATTAAGATTTTAGAAATAAAATTATTTTTATAGACAAAATATTTCTGTCACCAGAAGTGTTATTATTTTATTTTTAGCGATAAAATCAGATATTTAGTGATAAATTACTAATATTTTAGGACCAAAAGTTGTCTAAAAAAATAAACCTTTTTGAGACCAAGTTATTTTGTCCCTAAAAGTACACTTATTAGTGACATTTTCAAAATTTTGTCCCTAAAAATATCTTTTTTGACTTTTTGGGACGACCTTTTAGTGATTATCCTCGCGACAACTGAAATTAGTCCCTAAATGTCTTTTGCAACAAAATTTATATTTTTAGAGACAAAAAAACTTGATCTATAAAACTCTTATATATTGTAGTGTCTCTTTCATTTACTAATTCCTCTCAAATGGAAAATTTTATGATACATATGTTTGTGCTTTGTTATGACATTTGTGATATTTGGTTATAATATATTCCGATATTGATTGTGATTTGGTTATGATTCATTATGGTGTTGATTATGATTTATTTTTGACATATTGTTATTATTATTTTGATTATGACTGAAGATGCCTTTAGTTATTTGATTATGACTTTTAATTATGATACATTATGATATTAGTTATAATTTAGTTATAATATATTATAGTTATAATTTTGATTATGACTGAAAATATCTTTAATTATACCTTAAAAGTGTATGGTTATGATTTATTAAATTATCATTGAAAGTGATTTAGATATGACACTTGGTATATTAATACCATAAAGTGTCATAACTTAGACCATCTCCAATGATTCATCAAATTCATCACCAATTTTGAATTTAGTGAAAAAGAACAGCTTTTTTTTGTCTCCAACAGTTTCATCAAAATGATATCAAATTGAGAATTCACCAAAATTTTTACCAAACTGAGAATGCGTTGGGTCTTTCACCAAAACACTATTCATTACTGTTGTATTTTCACTACCAGATGACCCACCAGGTGACCAATTTTCACAAAATTTTGTACAGATTTTACACTGGGGGGTTGACCTCACGGTCGACCCCCCGAATGACCCTCAAGCTTGAAAATTCAACTACAAAATTGTACAGATTTTACTCTTTCCGGTCGACCGGCAAGTCATCCCCCCGGACGTCTAGTGCGTTTTGATAAAAGTCACAGTACACCATTAGAGTGATTGATATTAGATTGAGCCAAACGTCTTTTTTTTATTCAAATTTAGTAAAAAATTTGTTCAACCGTTGGAGATGCTTACACATAGAGTACATCCCTTTTTGAGGAATGTGTATTTTAGCATTACATTTGAATTTAACACAATGCTTGTTAAAATTCTAATACAAAAAAGATAGGCGTATAGTTTTAGCTGAGCTTTGTTTGAGATAATTGTAACCACATAATTTTTATATTTGTTTTTAAAAAATAAATGATAATATAATTTTAAAAATAATTTATTAGTTTTTTAAGATAAAAGTAATTAAATCAAGTGGTTGCAAATTTTAGAAAAATTTAAATTAACGAATTAAATCATCAAAGTGAGTATAAGACCAATCTTCCTGCCATAACTAGACTTTCCAATCCTTTAAGAGAATTTGACAGTAATATTGCTTTCTACTCCCTCTATCCCAAATTGTTAATCCATTTCCGACATCCATGCTATTTAATTAATCAATAAATTATGTATTTTCATTCATATAATTTTCAAAATTTTTGAAAAATAATAAATTAAAAAATATAAACAATTTTATGGGATGTTGGATGCTTGGAGTAGTAAACATAGATCACCATTCATGACTGAAGATATAGTTTAAAATACGACAGAGCAAAAAAATAAAAAAATAAAAAAATTTAAAAATTACAAATTAGTCTAATTTAGACTAAATCCTATTGTTTGATTTAATTTTTCAATACATGATTCGGTCTTAATTATTACAATAGGTGAATCGTAGTTCACGTTTCATCCATGATTGTGTAGTTATGTTTTTTAATTTGGAATTGAACTGAATTGTTTAGATATATATATGTATATATAATTTGTTATTTATAATAGATATTCAACTATTTTATTCTTATCCTATATGTATTCATAAATTGTTAACCATTTAGTTGCAAATGTTATTTTATACTAGTAGAACTAATTTTAAACAAATTTTATTTATAAAATAATTTATTACTTGATCTTTCAGTAAGTTATCATTATATTGTTAATGGTGACAAAATTCATGAAAGTCGTGATTTTAAATTGAATCCAACTTCATTTTCATAATTCGACTTAGTTTGGTTTAATTTGATTTAATTCTAAAATTTTTATGATTTAATTTAATTTTGAATTTTATAGAATCATAGGTAGTGTAATAGTTTGATTTTGATATATTTCAAGGGTGAAGTACTAATAAATTTCAAAACATGATCTTATGAATTGTTTAGTTCTTCATTTTTTTTATGAACCCAAAAGTTCTATTAAAATGAAAATTACACAAAAAAGTAGTCATTTACATATTTGAGTTTAATTTTTTAGAGATAAAAGTGGGTTTTCTCCAGATGTGAAATTACAGATTTTGGCAATTTGAACTATAGATGTTTTGAATTTTTCCTCTTTTTGAAACAAATGCCACATTATGAACAAGAATATAATATTTCAATATAACATACTAAAAAACTCCATAGTGTATTTTTCATAAATGTGACACTCTAATCAATGTAATGTCAAACGTAACACTCCAATGTAATACACAAAAATGTTAAAAAATTTCTTAGTATACTTTTTCAAACCGTAACACTAACAGTTTGAAATTATACATTTGTCTAAAACTTACTACGAAATTTTTGTACTCCTTTTTGAATGGTTTGAAAAATCTCGCATCCTTTTTTTTGAGTGTTACGTTTGGAAAAATACACTATGAAATTTTTTTTAGTGTTATATTGGAGTATTACACTAACAAATTTTTTGTTTGTTTGTTTGTTTTTGTTTTGTTTTGTTTTTTTTTTGTTGGAATATTATGTTCGAAAAAAGTATATTAAGAAATTTTTTTGAAGTCTTACATTAGAGTATTACACTAAAGAATTTTTTTTGGAACGTTATGTTTGGAAAAAATATACTAACGAGTTTTTTTGAAGTCTTATATTTGAGTGTTACGTTTAGAAAAAAATATACTAAGAAGTTTTTTTTTTTTTGAAATCTAACATTTGAGTGTTACGTGTGGAAAAAGTATCCTAATGAATTTTTTTGAAGTCTTACAATTAAGTATTACACTAAGGAGGTTTTTTTTTTTTTTTTTTTTTTTTTTCAACCCACATTTGCTTAAAACTTACTAATAAATTTTTGTATTTATTTTGAAATGTTAAAAAATCTCACATCTCAAGTCATTTCAAATAAAAAAGATTATCATATAAAAAGTAATCTCAAATTTAATTCTCATAAATTACATATCTTACATTTATAATAAAAAAAATATAAAAGTATAACTGTAAATTTAATTTTTAAATAATATATTAAATCTCTTTTTTCAAAATTAAAGAAACTAATTAATTTATAAAAAAACTCTTTAAAAAATGAATCACCATTTCTTGTGGTGGGATTTGGAAGTAAATTTTTATTATTTCACAACCAAATCCAGCTATGCCCACTCGGTCAAACCAATGATTATGCAAGTGGAAACATGCTCCAGTGAATAATTTCTCAGTACTGTGGAACTAAGGTTATATTATAGATTTTGGAAATAATTCAAAAAGAAAAATGAAAAATGAAAAAAATTGAAATGTATATAAAATATAATTATATTTTATCTATATTTTACTTATTTATTTTAATTTTTTTTTTTCTAAATTTCTATATAAATTCATGAATCAAACACAGCAAAAAATATTTGAGATTCAAGAGAATAGGGGTGAGTAAGGTTCGGATTGATTCAGTTTGGGATAAGATCAGAACAAATTTGTTATTTACGGTTGCATAAAAATTAGAACAAAACCAACTCATTTAAATCATGAAATCAATCCGAACCAAACCATTTAGACATGGTTCGATTCGATTTGAAATCACGGTTTCACATAACATGTTTACAAGAAAAATCATATAACGTTTACCAAACAAACCAGTATTAAGCAAATATTGTTCAACATTAATCTATCTATGATTTTTTTTGAAACATACATATATTATTCTACAATTAACTTAAACAAACATAATATCTAGCAAATAAATATATTGCTCAATATGTGACAAATATAAAACTCCCATCAAATAAATTTTATCGGGGGCAATAACAATTACAAAATTAAAATTATGTTAAATAATTAAAAAAAAACAATTTTAATGGCATGGAAAAGAGAAGAGAAAACTGAAATCATATAAAGAGTTTGTTTGGAAAGTAGGTTCGCTTTTTGACTTTTTGACTTTTTTAGTTATTTTAGTGTGGGATTAAAAAGCTTCGTTTGGGAAACACTTTTGGTTTTTTTTTAACTTTTTTGTGAGAGAAAAAATGTAATAATTATGAGTTGGGTGTGATATTTTGTCTTATTAGATTAAAAAGTCTATTTTATTTTTTGTGACTAAAATAGTTAAAAAAAAAAAAAAAAAAAAAGTCCCAAACTTGGCTTTCCAAACAAAGCGAAAGTTTGGTTTGGTTTTTATATATAAGAGAGTAAGATTACACACATAAAGGTATATGGTAAATGTATGACTTAAGTTATATATCGTTCGGTTTTAATCTATCTATCTATCTTCTATACTATTATAAAGTGAACACCACTTATGGTGTCTTGAAGCCTTTGTTTCTTATGCTGCCACGTGTCTATTTTTTTATTTGAAAAAAAAAAAATTAGATAGATGAGAGGAGGGGATTTGAACCTTAGACTTATGTTAAATGAATAAGATTCTTACCACTTAACTAACACAAAATATATGATAAGTGTTTTATTTTATTTTTATTTATTTGAATTGCACACGCATCGCGTGTGGCAACCGCTAGTAATAGTAAATTTGAACTTGAAACCAATGTGTTCAAAACAAAAAAAACTCAAAACCAATCTACAGAGATCGATTTTTTAATTTTTTAAATCAAAACAAAATCACAAATTAAAAAAAATTAAATCAAACCTATCAAATTAGATTAAACAAATTCGGTTCGTGAATTTTTCAGATTCCTTACCTAACCTAGAGGAGAATTTACCTGGTGAAGGCAAACAATCCTGGCCACGTCACTGTACGGATAGACACAAATCAGGGAATTGGGATCCTCTCCTTGAGCCCCCTCCTTGAGGGGCTTTCGGGTCCACTTTGAGGTCCAATTTTGATAATCTGAACCGTTCATATTTTAATATTTATTCAGTATAACATATCTGTAAAAAATCAAGTTGATCGGATATCAGAAAGTATGTGTTCGAAAACTGTTTATTAAAAAATAGTTTGTAGTCCTAATTTTCTGAACACATACTTTCTGATATCCGATCAACTTGATTTTTTACAGGTATGTTATACTGAATAAATATTAAAATGTGAACGGTTCAGATTATCAAAATTGGGCCTCAAAGTGGACCCGAAAGCCCCTCAAGGAAGGACTCAAGGAGGGGGCTCAAGGAGAAGATCCGGACTCCAAATCAGGAGGATCCTTAGCAGTGGAGGTACAGAAAGTAAGGTTGGAGTGGAAGCAACGGAATTCAAAAAAGAAGGCCACGTGGCACCAAACCTTTACATTTTCTCTCTCTAGAAAAAGTCTCACTCAAATCTTTTTCTAGCTTCTTATAAACCCACCTCCCTCCCTCTCACCTCTCAAATCTCACACAAAACAATTCTCTCCTTTTTCAGCTTCTGATTCTGTTCCACGTCTTCGCCATTCGCTGATCACCAAAAAATAGCGATACAAGCAACACCTTCTGCTCCTCCTCAAAGCCGCTCGCTCTCTCTGAGATTTGGGATGGGTTTCTTGTGTTTTGTTCTGTTTTGGTTTGAAAGTATTGGCAATTGAAAACCAACCCAGATTCGAAAAATTGGGTCTTGTTTTTTAAATCTCTGACCAAATTACGATCTGGGTATTCAATTTTACTACTTTTTCTCAATTGGGTTTTCAACAAAATTTGATTTAGATCTTGTTTCTTCTTTTGATTTGGTGACCCATCTCAAAAAATCTCTCAATCCCCTGTTTTTCAGAACCATCAGGGTGGTTTTTTTCATTTAAATTTTCAGAGAGCGAGCGGCTTTGTTTGTTGAATTTGGTGATTGTGTATCAAATGGCAGCACGAAGGAACAGTGTCAAATCAAAAAAAGCTATTGAAGAATCACAAAAACTGGCCCAGATGCAATGGGAGAGAGACCAACTGAAGAACCTCGAGAGCCATCAATGGAAGTCAGTTTTTGATCAAGCTTCCATGTCATCTAGGCCTCTCAAGAAGATCAAAAGTCCTGATCGCGAAAACCAGTCTCAACCCTCCATTTCTTTACCTCAACAAAATCCACCTTCTCTCTCTCTTCCCTCCTCTGTTCCTTACAGTTGTACCACATCGATACCTTTCCCTCCTACCTCTTCAAGGCATGTTTTTCCTTTCGCCTTTGATGGGTCTGAACAATCCATGGAAAATTTACACCAATTCAGAACAAATCCCCAGACTCTGTTCCATCCACCAACACAAAATCATCAAAATATGATTTCTTTTGCTCCCCAACAACAGGGCATAGGCTTTCCACCGTACTTCGCCGGAGACTCGGCATCATTGCAGCAACAAATGCTTCAGTATTGGAGTGATTCATTGAATTTGAGTCCAAGAGGGCAGATGATGATGATGAACAGGTTGGGACAGGACGGTGGGGGCTTGTTTAGGCCTCCCATTGCTGCAACAAGGCTCTACAGGGGAGTGAGGCAGAGACATTGGGGCAAATGGGTAGCCGAGATTCGTCTCCCTCGAAACAGGACTCGCCTCTGGCTAGGCACCTTCGACACTGCCGAGGAAGCCGCCTTAGCCTACGATCGCGAGGCCTTTAAGTTGAGGGGAGAGAATGCTCGGCTCAATTTCCCCGAACTCTTCCTCAATAAAGACGGTGCAGCATCGACAGCACCGCCTAGTTCTTCGTCCTCAGCATCTGAAAATTTGGTACCTAAGAAGGGCTCCAAGAAGGCACAGAAAGCTAAAGAAGGCCTTAATTTGCAGGGTACACCTAAAGAAGAGAATCGTGATGATGATTCGGGATTGGGATCGACAGTGAGCGATGAAGTTCAGGGAGTAGGAGTGGGGATGAGTGCAGGGGAAGGGGGTTCATCGGTGACATCTGAATTGGTTTGGGGTGAAATGGGAGAGGATTGGTTCAATTTGATACCAGCTGGTTGGGGTCCAGGTAGTCCAGTTTGGGATCATTTGGACACCTCCAATAATATGATATTGCCTTCAAATCTTCATTTTCCAAATGCAAATCATCACCAGGAAGTGAGTGACTATGATACCCAGCAAAGTAACATGGCATCGGGATCATCTTCGTCCTTTTGTCCTATGAATCCCTTTTTCTGGAACGATCAGGACTGAATCTTCACACACAAAACCTGCCTCTTTGTCTTTGCGCATACACATATACACATTCTCTCTCTCTCTCTCTCTCTCTCTCTGAATTGGAGAAAAGTTTTTAGACAATCTCCACAGATTTCTTCGCCGGGTTGCAAAATTTTTCAGAGAAACAGCCTGTGATTTCATCACTTCTCAATTTTTTCTTTTTTGGTTGATCCCCACCTTTCATTCCTCAGCTTCCCTCTCGCTAGTTGCAGATTTTTTTATGTGGAAGAAATAACCTGTGATTTTTCTATTGCTGCTTCTTTTGCCATACAACTATTCTTCAATCACACTCAGCCTTTTGACTTAAATTTCAATCCCATCTGCTGCTTATATATAGGCTTCAAATTTTAGGCCTTTTGTCAGTGGCAGTTCATTACATGCATTAGAGGCCATGCCTCTTTGGTCTCTGTAGTAGTAATAGTAGTGGTGGTGATGTTATCTTTAGGTAGTATCAAGTATACTGTTGCATTAGCTAGTATGTTTTTAGTTGTGTTTGGCCGTTGATGTTCAGCTTGGAAGGAGACAGTTTTGTGATCTCCTCCATTGTTTTCATCCATCGCGAGCTTTATTTTTTCAGCTTTGAGGATGGGAACAGAACAGTTTGTGGCTTTTGTACATTGTGAGATATATGTTATCATATCAATGGAGTGTTTTATGTTTCATTTTTTATCAACTATGAATGGTTTGAACCATTTTGCATAATTCTTGCTACTGGTGTTTGATGTTTATTTTATACCCACATTGCTTGCGAAGTATTTGTATTGAAAATCAAAATGTGTTGCAATGTCAAATGTTATTAAAGATGAAGTGAAGTCTTATGTCAAACACCAAGTGGTTTGAAGCAAGATAGTGGAACTCAATTCAACAAGTGGTAACAGAATTATATAATCATGGTTTAGTAGAACTCAATTCAACAAGTGGTAACAGAATTATATAATCATGGTTTAAATCGCGGGATCGCAATCATGAGGAAGGGAATTATATAATCATTGTTTAAATCGCGCGATCGTAATAATGAGGAAGGGATTATTCATGTACACGCCCCTTTAAAGATAACTCCACATAATTTAAATGTCAAATGTTATAAAAGAAATATTTAGCCCTAATTAATTTTAGGCAAGATGACTTTGTATGAAAATAGGCATATTAATCATACTCTTAATCATTAACTATAAAAGGAGGATATATATCATAAAGCCTCGTTTGAAGACTGGCTATTTTAGCCAAAAAGTTAAAAAGCCAACTAAAACTAGTTACATCACCTCTCTACTTTTCTGCACATCTTTTCGTAAAAAGCCAAAAAGTTACTAAAATAGCTTATTCCCAAACGAGGCCTAAGTAAGTTATGTCATTTGTAAATTTGATTATAACAAATAACACAACTTAATACTATGAGAATCGTAACTAAAAAAATACAAAAAAAGAGAAAGTTATAACTAAACATTACATGAGGTATAACTAAATAACTCTTGGTTCATAACCAAAATAATGTTATAACGAATATTACAACGTGTCATAACTAATATCACCACATGTTATAACTAAACACATAAGGATCGTAACAAATGGTGCATATGGTACACACTAATACACAAAGATAAAATTATTGTGTAATCAAAAAAATGTTTAGAATTTATATTTAGATGCGTGTGATTTATATCCATAATAAATTTGATCCATATTTTAAATTTCAAATATTTTTATCTACAATTGCATTGTTGATTAAAATGAAATCCGTATACACATCTCTCTCGACTTGGTTTCTCAAATTATTGTTTCAACTCAGATACTTAAAACAATTATCTTCTCAAAAGTTTTCATCATTTCCCTAAATTCACAAGAATTTTCATATATATTTTTTTTTAGATAGCATTATTCTTTCCATATTTTCTTTTGTTATTAGTGGAAAATATAAAGGTATGAAAATCTCCAAACAAGGGATGTTATACAGAACTCTACACTTCCTAGGAAGATTTCTTATACTCTTTCCGTTGTGGAATTGTTTGATCACATCCAAACATGTAAAATTCCTGAATGATAGAAAACTAAAGAAAGAGGAAATTGATCACATAATGGGCAGTGCTTTTAGCCCTCAGAAATATTCTAATTAATTAATCTTCTAAGATAAGTCATTAGTGGGCCCAATGGCCGACCAATTAGATCATCACCATGTCTAATTTGTGACGGCACAATACAGACAACGCTAGCTAATGAACAAAAATGATATGATTAAAAATGGTTGTTAATAAAAAAATATGAAAAAATATCTAGGGGCTGTGGGTGGGGTTGCCATGGATTAGGATTGGGATTAGGAATAGGACGTCACTGACCTTTTTTTTAATAAAAAAAAGGAGCATGCTAGAGACCCCAGTACGGGGACCCCAGTGCCGACCCCCAGTGACGTGTCGCACTGGGGTTGGCCTGAAATCAAAAAAAAAAAAAAAAAAAAAAAAAAAACAATGTTTTTGGCCAATAGGAGCCGACCCCCAGCACCCCCAGCTGGGGGTCCAAGGCATTTTTCTAAAAAAAAATGCTAAGCATCTAAATGTTTTATTAATATTTTTTTATTAAATAATAAAATACTTAAGATATTTAACCTTACTCTTTCTTTAATTTTAAACCCAACCTTGATTGTTGCGGTTTGGTTAATTCCATTTCTTCTTCTATGAAGGGGGCATTTGATGTGGATTATAAAGGTGATTATAACTTATTTTAATTTTATAATTTATATCAGATTATTTAGTACAGTTTTTATTTATAATTTTTTTAAGCAAAAATAATTTAAATTAGTTGAGAAAAGCTAATTATTTAGAAGCTGAGGAAAGAGTGCTTTTGGTTTCTACTTTATGATTATCAATCTTTAGCTTACAATAAGCCGCACCAAATAGCACTATAGTACTCACTTTTTTCTTTCTCTCTCTTTTTTTTTTTTTCTTTTTGTTTTTTTAGGGGATTTGGGGCAAAATCATGGCCTTCGTTTGGCATGTAAAATTAGGGTTAAAATAGTCACAAAAAGATAAAATAAGGTAAAAAGCTAATAAAATAAAATATCACATCCAAATTATAATCATTTTATTTTTTTCTCTCACAAAAGTCAAAAAAGCAAAAAAACATCCCAAACGAGGCTTTTTGGCCTAGGCTAAAATAACAAAAAAATTCAGAAAGCTAAAAACCAACCCACTTTCCAAACGAAGGCATAATTATCGAGCATTTTAATATTACTTACTAGGATTTTGTTTTTAGAATTTATTAGAAAATCATCTTTCATATATTTGTATCCCAATCAGTCCATAAATATTCTTATATTTAAATAAGTCTTATTATTTTAGACATTTGATCAACAAAATCTTAATTATCATATTTAAGGTATTTTATGGATAATTTTACCCTTACAAATATTTTTTGAATCCTTAACAATTTAGTGATATGAACATTCACATTAAATAAAGGGTGAATTGCACTAATAGTCCCTATAGTTTGGGCTTGTGTCATTTTGGTCATTGACTTTTCAATTGTGACACATTTGACCCTGAATTTTGAATCTTGTTCCAAATAAGGACAATTGAAAATATTATTAGATTTTTCAAGGATAAAATCGTCAATTTGATAAAATATAAACTAATTTGACAAATATAAATGTCAAACAAATATTTTTGAATTTTTAAAAATTATTTCTACCAATTAAAAATAAAATTATGTAAAATTGATAAATCTTTTAAACATTTATTTATTTTTTTACCTAATTAATTTTTATTATGTGTTTGGATGATGATCATGTAAAATTAATTTAAAAAAATTATTCATGTAATTTTTATTAATTGTTATCAATTTTACATAATTTTATCATTGGTGGATAAAAATAATTTTTAAAAAATTAAAAATATTTTTTTGACATTTATTTTTGTCAAATTAGTTTATATTTTATTAAATTGACGATTTTACCCTTGAAATTAAACAATGGTAACTTCAATTGTCCTTATTTGAAACAAGGTTCAAAATTCAGGGTCAAATGTGTCACAATTGAAAAGTCAGAGACCAAAGTGACACAAGCCCCAAACTCTAGGGACTATTTGTGTAATTTGCTCTTAAATAAATTTGACAGTGTGAATGTTTATGTTGTGAACTTCACCCTATTATTACCAGGGGTATTTTGATAACTATGTCATCCATAGGACTTATTAGAGCACAAGAAAATAATTTGAAATAAGTGGAACATAAATAAGTGAAGAGGGATGTAATACGGTTTTTATTTTTTATTTATTTTAGTTATTTTTTACCCTCAAATGACAGAATAAATTAATAAATATATTGACCTCTCTAAAATTTATAAAAAAATATAATAAGCTTTACAAATTTGACATAATTACATTAAGATCCCTTAAGGTTTAATTCACATAACACTTCACATCACTTCAACTCCAGTCCACATTTCATATTTTTTTATAAGAAGTCAAAAAAACATACTAATCTAATATTTTCCAAACAATCACTTAGTTCACTTTTCATTAGAAATTTGCTTGTGATATAAATGAAAAAATAATATCATATTTTTTGCACTGGACTATATTTTTATATAGTTTATCTTTGTGCTTTTAAATCGTTTGTATTAGTTTTAATCTATTTAATTTTATTAAAATAAAAATTAATGTAATTATATCAAAATTATATGCTTAATTATATTTTCTCTAAACGTCAAAGAAAATTAGAATAATTTATCTTAAATTAAAATGTCCATGACGAGGTTAACAAAGTGGACCTTGAACTATGAAAAAGTCCCACACAGGCAAAACAAACCAAATACTTGAAAATTCCAAAAAACATATAAGGCTGGCAAAATATCAATGTAGGTGGGTAGAGCTCTACCACTTACAATGTGTAAAATTTACATTGAATATTTAAGCCAAAAAAAATTATGTGTAAAATTTAGCAAGTTGGGGTTAGATGAATATTTGTTTAAAAATCGAAATGTAAACCAAGAAGAGTGATCCAAATGAACCTAGACGAACAGACAATTGTAGAGTAATGTTACAGTTATGAACTTTTTAGTTTAGCAGCTCATGTGTTTGCATTGGAGATAAATATGAATGGTGTGACATATTACAATAATAATGTCCTGATACATAAAGATGATATAGTATAAAAAAATGATAAGTATAACATTAATAAAATATAAAATTGTGTAAATTACAAATGCACCTCTTGAGATTTACTTAAAGTACAAATTGCCTCCTGTAGTTTAGAAAATTACAAATACCCTCTCGTTAAATTTTTTTATTTAACAGAATTAACTAAAAAAAAGAAATTCATAATTGCTCTCCTATACAATAATAAAATTACCTAAATTATTAAGTGAAACATACTTATAATATCATTAAAAACTGTTAATTGACTTGATAATTTATTAATAAAATGGCTGATTTCTTATGAAATTAGAAATCTCAGGGGGTGGAATGTAATTTTCAAAACCACAGGGGGCAATTTGTATTTTAATAAAACCTCAAGGGATGTATTTGTAATTTACCCTATAAAATTCCACCAACCGGGTTACATGTTAGCCATGAGTCTTTATACTAGGGGTTAGGAATTCGATTCTTCCAACCATGCATAAGCATTTCTAGTTATATTTGTTTGAAATAATTCATGTGTGTTTTATTTTTTATTTTTTAAAATTTTAGAATTTGTTATATATTTATGGTCGTGTTAGATTTTCTTATGAAATTAATTGAATATCATGTTCAACGTAATCCTTATTATAATATTTGTAATTTCTTCTATTGATTGATTGAAAAAACATAATCAAATTCCTAATATGCTAAATGCAAAGATTAGAAATGGAGAGTAATATTATAAAGTAGTTGATTGGCGAATGGTTTTCAATAGATGAGTCCATCAGTACTGTCCACATCTTATTAGTTAGGCTTCTCTCTTGTCGGCCAGCCCAGCTTTTAAAATTTTGACCTTTAGAGGTTTGTAATGTAATGCTATGTAGAGAAAACAAATGTTTTAGGTAGCCTCCTTATTTGTTGGCCTTACTCCAATTAATCATCAAAGGTCTGTCTTTTAGGAAAATGTTATGATACACACCATTGAAAAGGTGTGTATCTGTTAGTTTTTTTGGTTTTTGAAAGTTAGAAATGTAATTAGAGCGTATTAGTAAGAATCAATAAATCCTTACAGAAATAGTAAATGCCAACCAATTAATCAGACAATTGTTTCGAAATTTTCTTAGTCTCAATGAGGAGGACTTTTACTAATAGCTTGTTTTTAGGAGAAAATTCAGAGCTATTAATGAAGCAGTTGATTGGTGAATTGTTTTCAATAGATGAGTCCATCAGTACTGTCCACATCTTATTAGTTAGGCTTCTCTCTTGTCGGCCAGCCCAACTTTTAAAATTTTGACCTTTGGAGGTTTGTAATGTAATGTTATGTAGAGAAAACAAATGTTTTAGGTAGCCTCCTTATTTGTTGGCCTTATTCCAATTAATCATCAAAGGTCTGTCTTTTAGGAAAAGGTGTGTATCTGTTAGTTTTTTTGACTTTCGAAAGTTAGAAATGTAATTAGAGCGTACCAGTAAGAATCAATAAATCCCTACAGAAATAGTAAATGCCAACCAACTAATTAGACAATTGTTTCGAAATTCTCTTAACCTCAATAAGAAGGACTTTTATTGGTGGCTTGTTTTTAGGAGAAAATTTAGAGGTATTAATGAAAAGTAAAAGAAGGAGGGAGAGAATAGTGTTAGAATTTAAATTTCATTAAGTAAATGAATGTTTACAATAGTACCTTCGCATTTCCACAGCTTCGAAGGGAAATACAACAACGAACAAGCTAGCTTAGAACTACTCCTAAGAATTTAAAATGTAGTGTAGTAAAGTAAAGAATTGGAAAGAAAAGCATAAAGTAAATAAACTAGTTTCTAGATCTGGTTCTCGATCCATCATTATTAGCTTTCCCCTCTATTTATAGGTCCTGATAGTAACCATCGAAGTGGCTGATAACTGTCGAAGTGGATGATAACTGTTGAAGTAACCTCCATGATCGTGGCTCCAAGCATTTTGCCTTCACAAGCCGTCTCTTGCAATTGGGCTTCCCTCATGAATTTGAATTCGAATCTTCAAGAACCATTTTAGCTACGTCACCTTGCTCCTTTTGTTTGTTCTAGTACTTCGCAGATCCATAGCCATTGATATGATTTGCAACGTGTCCTCTGATGATTGAAGACATTTACTAATTCCTCAAGTTACCCCTGATGGACTACGTGTCAAGCTGTCTTTGGTTGATACAAAATATATGGCCAAAATTACCCCCCGCACTAATATAACCAATACTTGGTAATATTAGTGGATAGATGCACTATTGCCCACGTTCTAGGATGTGCATGGCAATTAATTGTTCTCAAAGTATAACCATCTTCAAGCAACGTTTAAAATGCTAAACTTCTCCCTATGCTTGAACTTTATTTCCACTATCTGTGCAAACGAAGGGACTGATACATCCTTGATGGAATCAAACCTTTTCCTTCATTGATCAAGCATATGAAGAGGTTTTGGACAATGATAGCCAACCTCGAAAGAACTCTCATGCATTTATTAGCCATACCTATCCTACTCCATTTATACAAGTTATGGAGGCTTTTGCAGAATATACACCTTTAGAACAAAGAATTGCTCATATAGATCTTGAAGGTTCTTCATCTGCCCCAAAGGTCTCTGCTTGGGATGAGACTGCCTCCTCTTCTACCAAAACTATTGGTTGGAATACTTAGCCAACACCAACCCAACCCCAGACAAGGGAGCGAATTCACCATAGATTTGTTGAATTTGATGACCCTACTTTGGTTCTTCCTTCTCCTCTTAGCTTAGTGGTATACCCCTATGTACCATTTAATCGCCTTCGCCGCCTCGAAGACAATTTGCTTTCGGCATGTATACCTCCACCTTCCCAACCAAAATAGTGCAGAAGACTCCTCACCCAATCGGGGCTCTGGGACTAAGCCCTTCGCACTTTGCCAAGAAAGCAAAACTCTGCTCTTCTGACTAGCTAGAGTGTGTAAATGAGCCCTAGTTTCCACCTTCCTTTGGAAGAGACCCAACTACTCCTCCCCTTCCTCATAATCCTAACTGGATTGAAGAATTGAAGCTCACCCTTTTCGAGCATTGGCATTTCGTCCCCTAGCAGCCCCCAGCTCTTCTCATTGCCTACCAGCAGTACAAAGCCCAAACCTTGCTTGCTGCCTTTTCCACCTATCCTTCGAAGTGCTTTGAGATGACACCCCTCACAAGAACCTTCTATGTACTTGTGATATAGTCTCTCGAAGCCATACTCTCAATTTAGTGGCCCAGACAGAACTCTATATCTTCTTAGATCAACTCCCTCTTCTACTCAACTGGTACAAAAATGCCCTGGCTACCAGCAAATTGTTGGAAAAGATCTCTGCCACTCGTATTCAAACCCAATACGAAGCAGAGAATTGTCTTCAAGAATATGAAGAGTTCAAAAACCATGATTCAACATATGGAGAGGATGCCAATATGGAAGGGAGAGATGTGATCGATTAGATGGAGAAGGCACTGAAGCAAACAAAATTTGAGATGAAGGCCAGCAGCTTTTTCACTAAATAAGGGCGCACCAGCTAGAGAGACCCCAATTAGATAGAATAGAGAAAAGGTTAGAGAAATAACATGTATTCATTGAGTGTTGCTAGACTAAGTTCCACGACCTCGTGACCTTTTCCATTCTCTATTTTTATGAAACTGAGAATGTAACCAAATAGGCCCCTCAATGTAATTATCTATTTATTCAATAAAATATGGGTTTCTTGCTTCCAGTTACATGGTTTGTGTTCGTCAATATGCATATCTTTGTCCTCAAACTTGTTCACATACTAGCAAATACTAGTTTCAAAGTAACCCATCTCTTTCGAAACTTAGTTAAGGGTTTTGAAGCATAATTTCCTTCCTCAAAAGGTAGTAAAACATTTCTTTGAAGGAAATTTATTGGTAGAAAGTCCAAAAAAGTACCTTCAAGACCTTCGAAGTGTTAAATAGGTTCTAACTCCATACAGGTTAACATATAGGCTTCAACATTCTCGGAAATATTGGCTTCGAAACAACCTATACATTTCGAAGCCAAGTCAGGCATTTCAAAGCACAATTTCTTCCCTCAGAAGGTAACAAGATGTTTTTTCCGAAGGAAGTTTTCTTAGTAGGAGGTCCAAAAATGTGCTTTCAAGACCTTTGAAATTTAAAATAAGGGTCCTAACCCCACACGGGTCAAATGAAAACCCAAATAGCTTGGACCTACTCGACCTAATAAGGTCAAATGGGCAACTTAGACAAGAAGGTATAAAGCCCCAATTCTCATGCTCTTACCTACACACTTGTCCATTTCTAACTCATACTCTCATTCTTTACCCTTTCCCTTACTCCTTCAATCCCTTCTTTTACTCACATCAATGGCTACTTCTTCCTCCACAAATCTACCAATCGTCGAACATCTCCGTCCCTCAGTGGCCTTAAGGAGATGCATCAATGAAAAAATAACCAAATACAACGAACTAGAGGGTAATAGTGCAATCGATGGGAGGTATTTCATCACTCGCCACCATACAAAAGGGGAGTATATTCTTGGCCCTATTTTCACCGAAGCTCCTATTGCATTTCCTCCTTTATACCCACGATTGGAGGATCACTACCTTCTTTATAAAGGAAAATTCGACTGGGGAGGTTGGAGGGCCACTCGATCTCATCGCTGCTGGCCTACATTAAAGACCAAATGGGAAGAATGGTATGACAGAGTGGTTGGAGCCAGAGAGCAAGACCTATAGGACCTTTGTATTCTTGATGCCCTTCGACTCTCAAGGTTCATAATCCCTGAGGAGCCCTTCCTTATCCTAGCTGCTCTTTGTTTTTGGAATTTTGCCTTTAACTTTTTCCAATTCTGGTGTGGTATGATGGCCCTTACTGTTCTTGACATATGCCATCTTCTAATGCTTTCACCTGTTGGTGACCCATTCGGTCCTGATTATCTAGACCTTAGGGTCTCTTTTCTTGTTCCTACTTTGAACCCCTCTTATGGTGATTTCATTGGAACTGAGAACAAGAGGAAGGGTCCTGTGATCGGTTGAGAATTCTTTTGCTTTATTCTTTATTGGCTTTGCAAATTTCTTTTTTACACTTCATCCCAAAAAATAATGCTCGAATTCATTTCTCTTGCCAAGGCTCTGGCTTCGAAGAAAAGGATAGCCTTAGCCCCTCATGTTCTAGGCCATGTATTTTTGGTTTGTTCCCAATTTTGCGAGCGACCTCTAGAACTAATTAAGGAGGCCCTATTTGGGTTCTCCAACTCTGGCTTTTTGCTTATTTTACTAACTTTCACTCTCGTTGTTTAAGATTTTTGGTGCAAGAGCCCACCACCTATGGAGAGAAGTATGCTAGAGTCTCTCTATATCCTTCCAGTTTTGCCTATTATTTTTCCTACTTCCACTACCTACCAACCTCCATTCGCTATTCCTTCTTCTACCCCTTCGTGGCTACTGTGGGGCTAGCATAGTTGAGGGCCTTTTTGGCTGATACTACCTATTCCAGGCCTATTCACAAGGAAATATGGGCCTCTATTTTAATTCCAAGAGAGCTCTTCATCGATACCCTAAAATCCCAAGGTTTACAAGTGCATTGTTGAGGCTTACTGTCCTGCCTAATTTGCAAGGCAATTTGGGCTCACTTAAGGAATCCTAGTCCCTTTCAGCAGCCACTCCAACTCAGACCTTGATGCCAAAAACTTGAAGGTGCTAAAGTCCATGCTAGATAAAACAATGACCAAGTTTGCAAAAGACTTTGCTAGCTTCAAATTTGTGCCTTTCACCGGCCACAATGAAGTTATGAAAAGATTCCAGAACTGGTGGACAGCCAATATGGAAGTTCAGCTTCCTACCCCCACCCTAGACTTGCTAAAGAGTTAGATGTGCTACCCCAGGGTGGGCAAGCTAGAACTATGGATGCTGGCATCACTATTGCCTCTACCCCTGCTGCAACTCCTTCACTCAGAATCACCAGGGCTGCTGTCAAGAAAAGTACATGCTCTGCCTCTTCTTTTGCTTTTTTTTTTTCCTGTCTTTTTTTCTTATACTTTTATTTTCCTGAATTCTTTCTTCCTGCTGGTGCAGAAGCTTCGCAAAAAGCCTCACCTCAATGAGCACAAGCCTTGGTCACATTGAAGGACAGACAATAAGAGTTGAAAAGGAAGAAGGCCCAAATAAAGCTTGAGCCTATGGAAGAGGCACTTAGGGCCCCTTTAGAAGAAGGAGAAGAAGAAGAGTCCCCTTTGAAAAGGAGGAAGAGGTTAGCCTCACTTACTGCCAAACTTATCATGGATTCTGTTTATAAAGCGGCAACCAAGGCAGTAGAGAAGGAGTAGGCCAAAGAAATGATTATGTTCCAGAGGTCAAAGAAAAAAAGGCAACAAAGAATCTCCAGTGATGAGGCTGTAATTGCTGAGGCAGCACAAAAAGAAGCTACAAGGAAGAGTAGAGCTATTGAGCATCACTCTTTGTAGCTCTCCAGTTACCATTACTGCAACTGCTGGTAATTCTCTTCAGTCCTTCATGATACGTTTTGTCTCTTACATCCTGTTACATCTTTTATGTTAGCAGTGCCTTTACACTTATTTTCTTTTTGGAATACAACAGTAACTAGCATGCATCTCTCCTATTCAGTGCCAGCTTTTCTTGCTCTAGGGGAATCTGAAAAACTACCTCTGACCCCTATAGAACTGGAAATCTTGAAAGGCAAAGAAAAAGCAGATATTAACTTTCCAATGGATGTAGAGCCCCTACAAGCAATACTTCCAATCCATGCCTCTACACTTCCTATGACTTCTTCCTTAATTCCTTTGAGACCTAACATGCCCATCATTGTCTCCTCCCTATCTACCAGTACTACTAAGCCTCTTAGCTCACCCCTAATATCTATTGCCTCACCTCTGCGTACTTCTCTATCCTCCAGGGTCTTGGCCACTCCTTTGCCTTCTGTGAGAACCTTTGTTGCCACTTTTCCTCCAGTGGCAACTAGTACTTCTAGGGGTAGCACTGGTGGCACACCAATACTTCCTCAACTGTCTAACTTCAATTCTACTTCCGTGGACTTACTAGTGGCCAAGACGATGGATGCTACTACTCCTTCTCCCATACCAATTTTTTCCATACTTCCTTTCACAAGTGACCCTTTTGTAATGCCTTTCTCAGAAGAGGAAATGAACATCTTCGAAGCCCAGTTGGCAAGTCTATTTGATACATATACACCAGCTCCACCAATTGGTAGTGACATTAAAGCACTAGACTTGGCTGACTCCTTACTAAAAATAATCAAAAGCTCGTCTGTTGTTGGGTCCATCTCCCTTCCTCAAGTAGATTTGGGCACTTGTTTAGAGTTGTTGAGAACCTTCTCAAGGATTCCATTCAAGGCTTTGCAGAAACCAACCATCAAGAATGGATTCCTCAAGTGCTGCTAGCTCCTCGAACGGTCTAATGTTGCCTTTAAAGGCCACTTAACCCAGACAACAACAACCATTGATTTTATGTCAGTATCTGCCAAATGGCTAAGGTTACAGAGAAGGAGCTGCTGAAGGATAAGGAGTTTGTCTCTCACGTTCATTCTGAAGTTTCAGTGCCGAAGGGACAACACTCCTCGGCCTCACAACTCCAAGCTCAACTTATGTACATAAAGATAGAATTGAAGAAGGAAATGGCAGCAATGAACCTGGCCTTAGAGTAGAATGTAGGAAGGCTGCATACCATACATTAAGGGTTGTCTAGTTGCAGACGGGAAATGAGCATTGCCATATAATTATTTCCATCACTCAAGAGTAGAGAGCTTACTGTAAGGGAACTATTAAAACATTGTAATGAAATCTGGGCCAATTTATGGCATGATGTACTTAATTTTTTGTGAAATGAAACAACATATTTTTTTTACACAAGTATTTACTTTTCTTTTTTTTTTAAAAATTTTTTTAATTAAAAGTTTACATATGGCATCTTTAAACTCCTTGTGCCTCCCATATAGTTGGGTAATATGGTTTCGAATACTTGCCATTAATTTTCTTCGGATGCACATATCTATTTATGTTTTTCAAATGGTAGGCTCCTCCAGGCAAGACTCTATGGACTTGGTATGGTCCTTCCCGATTTGGTGACTATTTGCCAAGTTTTGGCTTTTAATTCCTATTGGAAATATTGTTTTCCAAACCAAGTCTCCTTCATCAAAGCTGATGTGTTGAACCCTTTTATTATAACTTTTGGCTTGCATTTTCTTTTACAAAAGGATATTATTTAATGCCAAAATTCTGGTTTCATCCACACCTTCTAATTTTAAATGCATGCTTTGATGATACTGATCAGCACTTAGGTGGTCTTGGTATTTTACCCGTAAGGACTTAATATTGATCTCCATAGGTAGCACTGCATCATGCCCATATACTAAGGCATGAGGAGTAACTCATGTGCATGATCTTTGGGAAGTCCTATAAGCCCGCAATACATCTAACAACAAATTGTGCCAATCCCTAAGATTGTCTTCTACAACTTTCTGTATCCCCTTTTTCAAGGATTTGTTAGATAATTTTGCCTGCCCATTTGCTTGTGCATAATAGGGGCAGAATTGATAAGGCTAATTTCATATTCTGCTGCAAAAGCTTTTACTATAGCTTTCCATCAAGCACAGTCCCACTGTCCACAGTTATGGTCTGTGGAATACCAAACCTGTAGATTAACTCTTTAATAAAGTCAATTACTTCTGTTTGATCCACAATCTTAAAAGGCTTAGCTTCAACCCACTTAGTAAAGTAGTTTGTGGCTACTAGGATAAAACAATGTTGCTTCGAAGAAAGTGGGTAAATCTTTCCTATCATGTTTAATGCCCATCCTCTAAATGACCAAGACTTCACTACTGCATGCAGATCAGTTATTGGGACATGCCTTATCATGTCATGCTTCTGGCATGCCTGGCAACCCTTCGCATATTCTATGCAATCCTTGAGAATGGTTGGCCAATAATAAAAATGCCTTCGAAGCAACCACTTCATCTTAACGCCAAGCTGGTGAGCACCACAAATACCTTCTCTTACCTCAGCCATGGAATGCCTCTTTTGGTCCTAGACACTCGAACAGCAGACTATATGCTCCTCTTTTATAAAGAGCATTATCATACACTATGAATTGCATTGACTGTAATTTCAACTTCCTATTGGCCTTCAAAGAAGGACCAATAAAATACTGAATGATTAGATGTCTCCAATCCTGTTTTTCCAAGCCATTTTGATTAGCTTCTACCAATATTCCTCGCTTTGCTAGAGGTGGTACTAGCTTTTGGTATGTTGCTTGATCCATATCTACTTGGGTGCAATCCCTTCTTTTGAAATTTGAAGCCTTCTGAGCCACATCATTGGCCTTGTGATTCATGAATCTTGGGATGTAAGTTACATTTGCCACTTGGAATTGGGAAAACAAATGTGCAGCAACAACATAGTATGGTAAAAGGGTTGTACTTTGACATCTAAAGACTCCCTTTACTTGGTTAATTACTAATTGAGAATCTTCAAATATGTCAACTACATGAGCCTGTAAACTAATAAGTATCTAAAGTCCCAAAACCAAAGCTTCGTACTTAGCTTGATTATTGGGACAAGTGGTCTCATCAATCCTGAAACCATACGTGGTTTCTGCCCCTTGTGGTGACTTAATTACAACACCCACTACCACTAGACCATGAGCTTTTGATCCATCAAACCACATCTGCCATGGTTCTAGGTTAGCCGTGTCAAGTTCCATTATTTCTTGATTTTCTATTTGACATGAATGATCAGCTAAGAAGTTGGCCAATACCTTACCTTTTACTGCCTTTTGGGAGACATATTCTAAATGAAATTCTGACAAAGCTAGAATCCATTTCCCAATTCCCCCTCTCAATATAGGTCTAGATAACATATATTTAACCAAATCTATGGTTGTAATTACCAAGACAACAGTAGGTAAAAGATAATATCTTAATTTCATTGCTGCAAAATATAAGGCTAAACATAGCTTTTTTACAGCTGAGTATTTACATTCGCAAGAGTTTAGAAACCTACTAAGGTAATAGACTGCTTGCTCCCTACATTCTTCATTGTCCTGGGCTAAGAAGACTCTCAATGATTCGTTAGCTGCAATAATGTATAACTTTAAGGGTCTGTCCTTCCTTGGTGGTATCAGCACTGGAGGTTTAGCCAAATAGGCTTTTATTCTCTCACAAGCAACTTGACATTCTGCTGTCCACCTAAATTTTTCTTCATTTTTTAACTTCAACAAAGAAGAAAAAACTTTAGTTTTCCCAGTAGTATTAGAAATGAACCTTCAAAGAAAGTTAACCTGTCGAAGGAATTTTTACAATTCTTTCTACTTAATGGAGGTTTAGCTTCAATGATAGCTTTGGCTTTGTTCTAATCAATTTGTATTCCTTTCTTGCACACTATGTATCCTAAGAAGTTTCTAGCTGATACACCAAAAGCACACTTGAGTGGATTGAGCTTTAGCTTGAATTTCCTTATTCTTTTGAAGGCTGCTGTTAGATGGACTAGATGCTCCTCCATAGACTGAGATTTGACAACAATATCATCGATGTGACATTCCAAGTATCCTCCAATGAGATCATAGAAGATAGTGTTCGTTACCTTCTGATATGTTGCTCCAGCATTCTTCAACCCAAATGGCATCTTAACCCATTCAAAGGTTTTGATATTACCAAGACACCTGAAAGCTTTCTTATGAATATCCTTCTCTGCTATGCATATCTAGTTATAGCCAGAGTGTCCATCCATCATAGACAAGATTCTATATCTTGCTGAACTATCCACCAATAAATCAACTATAGGCATGGAGTACTCGTCTTTTGGTGTTGCCAAATTCAGATTTCGGAAGTCAATGCATACCCTCAGTTTTCCATTGTTCTTGATCACAAACACAATATTGGATAGCCATTCACCATATCTAGCTGTTCTAATAAAATCTATTTTGAGGAGCGTAGCAATCTCTTCCTTTACCTTTTGAACCACCTCAAGACTCATTCGCTTGGGTTTTTGCTTATATGGCTTAAAGTTTGGTGTGACTGGAAATCTATGCTCCACCAATGACTTGTCCAATCTAGGTAGATCATTGTATGACCAAACAAAACAATCCTTATATTGTTTTAAGACAGCCAATAACTAGTCCTTGGCAACGGGGTCCAACCAAGCATTGATGAAGGTAGGTTGTTGTCCTGAAGCTTCTCCTAAATTAACTTCTTCCAAAGGGTCTTGCACCTGAGTACTTACTAATGCTTCCCCCTCAGCTTCTTCTTGCTTTACAACAACCCTTTCATCTTGTTCTATCATAATCCATCCTGGCTCAACATCTTTATTTTCCTCTTCATTGACAAAGTTTGTCCACAAAGCCTCTTCTTCTTGGATTTCTTGGACTTTAGTCTCAATGTCCAATGCACGGTACTTACTTAGAGCCAATGATTTGGCTTTATGTTGTTTATGTCCACAGCCAAGCATCATGGCTTCCTTCTCTTCTTTCTAGACTTTATGGATTATAGCATCAATGTCCAATGTGAAGAATTTGACTAAAGCCAATGGCCAGTTTCTTGATTTTCCTACCTATAACCAAGCATTGTTGGTGTCTTTGATGATGTGCTCATCGTCAACACTTTCTTGCACCAAGTGTTTTAAGTGTGCCACTTCCTCATCAGCCGTGACTTTTCCTGTTTCATCAGGCTTTGTCAGCACACTAAGTAGAACCACCCCCTCAGTGAATAGTTTTGCTTCTGTGAAATCCGCACATGTAGCGAAAGGTTGTGGTATGCATTTATTTCTTCTGTCTCCCCATTACTTAGGGCTATCATCACCTTGTGATGCAAAGAGGAGGGCACACATTTGTTGGTGTGAATCAAATCTTTACCAAGTAAGGCATTGTACTTGGCATTATTGTTTATGACAAAAAAAGGTAGTCATGCAGTCTCTTATCCCTACACTCAAATTGATGGGCAGAATGCCTTAAGTCATATGTTTATCCCCAGCAAAACTAGCAATGGTTGTACTTGTTGGGATTAACTTGGGGTTTCTCTTACCCAACTTCTTCAAGGATGAGCAAGGAAGCAAATTTACTGCTACCCCATTATCTACCATCACTCTGTTCATTTCAATCCCATCGAAATATGCATTGATGTACAAGGGCTTAACATGTTGAGTTATGGATATTGTAGGGTATTCGAAAGGATAAAACAAGGTAACTATACTTACCTCTTCATTCTCTTCATCAATTTCCATGGGTTTGGCTACTTCAGACTCATCCTGGATGATGCTAGTCTGTGAGCCCTCACTGGAGACTTCTATGGGATCATCCTCTTGACCCTCATGGTTTCCCTTTTCGACTTGAAACTCCTGCGGCAACACATAGACCATATTAATTGGTATTAGAGAAAATGAGCCAAACTGGACTACTGGCTGCATTTGCTCATTCTCCGTGTTGGTCTGCCCTGATGCCTATGATGCATTCTCCATGATGTACTCTGGAACCTCTATGCTGGTCGGCTCCTTTGTATCAGTCTGTTGTTGGTCTATCATGAATATAGACTCTGCGTGCTCAGCCACGAAGGCTTCAAACATCTCTTCCTCAGCCAATGTTCTCTTCTGGCCCGGCTCAGTCCTTTCATCCATCTCAGTCTCATCATCACTCTCCAACAAGGCCTTTTCAAGACCTGTCAAACTTGTTTTTTCTTTGGCTTTTAGTTCTGCATGAACCTTAGCCAATTTTTTTTTGCTGGTTTGACCTCTGATGACCCTGGGATCAAGCTTTAAACTCTCCCTTTCTCCTAATTAACCTCTTGGTTGCACCAAAGGAGTGCCCTTACTAGCTTCTTTTAGATCCTTTTAATATCGATTAAATCTTCATTGGATCTTTCTCCTTTGAAACCTGGAAATCACGGGAACCATATCTGGTTCTTTTGTCTTTGGATTTTTGAGCAAGACCCAGTTATTCGGAGCCACCAATGGAGGCTTGACCATTCTGTCCCTGTCTGCAAGGGTTCTCCCTTGGATTGATATCATTTTAGGTTTGCTTTGCATTACAAATCAATCTGGTACTTCTGGTACCCATGAACCCACCATTCCAGTAGCTGTGCCTGCTGTTCTTACTTTTGAAGGCCAATCATTGGCCTTGATTTCCTGTCTTAAGCTCGAGTCAGGCTTATTCACGGGCTTGTTGATTATCTTGTAGTAGTTTGGTGGCCTTGTTTCATACAAAGGCCTTTTACCCATTGACTGACTCTTGGCTTCTAGTGGCATAGCCAAAGATGGTTGTTGCCTAGGACCACTTGGGTAGACTTTTTTGTAGGCACTGGCCATCCTACGCTCCTTCTGCATGTCCTTGTAGTACTATTTCCCATCAATTGGAAGTGCTTTCAGCCATTTGTAGCTCAACCTGCACCTTGGACACATTCATTGCATCACAGCTGCTTCGAGTGAATCATCATCCAAGGTGTTGGTTTCTTCGCTAGAGCCATCTTCTCGACCCATAAAACTTTTTTCATTTGCTGGTGAGCTCTAAGGGGCCTTCCTAAAGGCTGCTTGATTGGCAACATGCATCTGCACAACGGCTTCATCCATCTTCTTCAAGGAACAATTCTTTTCCACAACATGGGCAAGGAAGTCTGGCACACCAACATCGGTTGCTGCTTCTCTGATCTCAAGAAATGGATCTGTGTCAATCCCCATTACCTTTTCTACTTTAGCCGGAAACTTTAACCCTTTCTGAATTTGCTCTTGAATCTTATCTCGAAAAACAATACAGTTTTTGGTTAAGTGAGACCAAGAGTTATACCATTTACAGTACATTTTGCCTCTAATTTCTTCCAAAGTTAGGATTTTAACTCCCTTAGGCAATTTTAGAAACTGTTCTGTCAGTAAATGATCAAATATTTCATCTTCTTTTGATACATCAAAAGAATATTTCATATGTAGGTCTTTCTTTTTAAAATGATGATCAATAGTGGTATCCTTTTGAATTAATGCTTCGCATGTCACAGACTTCTTTCCTATGATTTTTGCTGTATCAATTTCAAGTTAAGGTCCCTGTAATAGGTCCTATAAGACGCATTTCCATGATCTTGCTCTTCTTCGAGAAGAGTCTCGTATCTAGTGACCTTATAAGTTAGTTCTACTAGGTCTCGAAACTCTGTTGCGTCAAACTTCTTTCGAAGCCTAAACTCTAGCCCATTTTGAGCCAACCTCACAAATTTAGGTTCAGGTAATATGGCCCTACATTTGTTTTGTGCCCTTTTGAATCTGGCTATGAATTTAGCAGCTTTCTCATCAGGCCTTTGGCTCAACCTTGCCAAGTCTGCCATAGATACTTTAGGCTATGTCTGGAAAAACTAGGCATGAAACATTTTTTTCCATTTGTTGCCAGGTCTGGATAGAACCAGGTGTAAGGTTTGTATACCAAAGAAAGGCTGCTCCTGTTAAACAATTTGGAAAGAGCCTCAACTTCATGTAGTCATTGTTGGTGAACCCACTACACTACCCTGTAAATCTAGCAATATGTTCAACAGTTGATTGGTTTCCATTCCCATAAAAAAAGGAAAAGTTTGGTATCTTATACCCCCTTGGGTATTCATGTAACCTATCTATCCATTTTGGGTAAGGTTTTTTGTAAACAGGGGTCTGGACCCCCAGGGCCATAGGTCCACAAATTTCTCTAACAATGTCAGCAATTTGGTTCCTAGGTACAACATTTTGTGTTGCCTGAGCCATTATTGGAGGAAAAAACAAAGGGTGTGGGTGAACTCTTTGTGCTTGAGGCCCTCTTGGTCTATGTAAAGGCACATTTGGGACTGGTTGTCGCTAGGGAATAGGTTGTCCCTATTCTGCTGGTTGACGTTGAGGGTATGGTTGCCCCCTTAGAACAGGTATTTGTCCCATAAAAGGTGCTGCGAAGGGAGCTACTAGAGGAGGAACATGTGTTGCTTCTCTTCCAGCTGTAGGAATTCCTTCTAACCCCCCGGGTGTAAGTTCGAACATAGGATTAGTGAACACTCGAGTGCCATGCATAGGTTCAAACACAGGATTTGAAGACACTCGAATACCATTTCCTTATGCTAGCTTAGACCCACCAACGTGTATGGTTTCGCTTATAGGCAAAGGTATGCCCTGCCTCATCAGTGGCCTAGGAGGAGCTTCATACCATGATTGAGGCACAGGTGATGGCCTCTCATGATTTTGATTATTAGTTTGACCACTAGTTTGTCCATTATTTTGTTCATTACTTTGCATAGGTTGTTTATCTCGAGCCAATATCTACTAAAGTAAGTTTATATTTTCTTCAGCTTGTCTTATGATAGGTGGTTGATAGGAGTTCATTTGATCTAAAAAGGATGTTGTCCATCTTTCCATTGTATGTATTAATTGTTGTCCCATAACATCAACAAACCCTCTCCATGGATTCACTGGTTAGGTAGATGGAACAATTGAAGGTCTAGTTTCATAGCTCTGTCCAACATGTTGGATATGCATTGCATATTCTGAAGTGCTGGTCTCTTTAAGCGATTGTGTAGGATCATTCGAAGTAGGCACATCCATGGGATGTGATACCACATTATCCTCTGGGTTATGTGCTTCTAGATCTCCTTCTACACCTTTTTCTAGGCATTCATTTTCTCCTTGTCTCCTACGTCTAGCCATTATAATGGTCTCACTAGGCGTGCCAAAAATATATGTTGGCTTTTTTGGCTTTCGAAGGTTAGAAATGTAATTAGAGTATGCCAACAAGGATCAATAAGTCCTTACAGAAATAGTAGATGCCAACCAATTAATCAGACAATTGCTTCAAAGTTCTCTTAACCTCAATGAAGAAGACTTTTACTGGTGGCTTGTTTTTAAGAGAAAATTCAGAGGTATTAATCAAAAATAAAAGAAAAATGGAGAGAACAGTGTTAGAATTTAAATTTCATTAAGTAAACAAATGTTTACAATAGTACCTTCACACTTCCACAGCTTCGAAGGGAAATACAGCAATGAACATGCTAGCTTAGAACTACTCTTAAGAATTTGAAATGCAGTGTAGGAAAGTAAAGAACTGGAAAGAAAAACATAAAGTAAATAAATTGGTTTTTGAATCTGGTTCTCAGTTCTTCATTATCAGCTTTCCCCTCTATTTATAGGTCTTAATAGTAACCGTCAAAGTGGTTGATAACTGTCGAAATGGATGATAACTGTCAAAGTAACCTCCATGATCGTGGCTCCAAGCATTTTGCCTCCACAAGCCATCTCTTGCAGTTGGGCTTCTTTCTTGAATTTGAATTTAAATCTTCAAAAACCGTTTTAGCCACATCACTTTGCTCCTTTTGTTTGTTCCAGTACTTCGCAAATCCATAGCCATTGATATGATTTGCCACGTGTCCTCTAATGATTGGGGACATTTACTAGTTCCTCAAGTTACCCCTGATAGACCATGTGTCAAGCTGTGTTTGGCTGATACAAAATATATGGCCAACAACATCATATGTAATATATTTTTATAGTATATATTATTTATTTTTGAAATAAATGTTATGTATTTTTTTTAATAAAGTTATGATAATTTATAGTTTAGATATAAAGTTACACATTTTGTGGTAATGTTATGTATCTTTGTGATCATGTTACAAATTTTTTGGTTAAAAACTATTTAGATGAAAAAAATATATTTAATATTACCACAAAAAATTGTAATAATACTAACATTATTTTTAAACCACAAATTATTGTAACTCTACTAAAAAATTACGTAATATTTATTACAAAAATATATAACATATATCATAAAAATACATAATATAGTACATATAGTACACATCTTTTAAGAGGTGTGTATATAAGATTTTCCCTCTGTTTATGATACTGCCACACATAAGGGCATTTCCTTTTTTTTTTTTCTTTTTAAGTTTTTGTGGGGAAGTATTTTTAGGTTCGTGTCATATGGCCAAGGTGTTGGCTTAGGTGCCACGTGAGCGAGCCATGATGTCGAGGTTGTTGTGATACTGTTGAGATATGGTGTGGTAATGTTGGAATCCGAGATATTCGAATAGACGATAAGAGATCTAGATGATGTAAGACTACCTGTTTGGGTAAGATTGAACTCTAAAAAGAGTTGATCCTAATCTAAATAGGAGGAGTCTTGGATAATTGATATCCTTGTAAATGATAGAGTCTTATGAAGTAAGACTTCGATGGAAAGTTGAACACTGATCATTATAAAAGTAAGGCACCCTCGTGGGTCCAAGATATGTTTTTCCTTGTGCATTGAGTACTTGTTTGATATCTTTGAGAGATAAGTTGACTGACTTGATTGTCAGAGTGCCCTTGGGTGGACGAGTCACTGCAGTATTTCTCAATATCTTGTGTGCAGGTGTTCAACTTAATGTATTCCACCGTGTGCTCTCCATCTAAGTTCCCTAGATCTCAGCAAAAGATCTATGTGGTTGTGAGGACAAAAATCAACACCCACAATTTGGCGCCATTTATGGGAACTTAGTTAGAATAGATGGCCATCATCAATGTGTCAATGACGATGAGTTCAGCGAAGATAGAGAACGCGTTGACATTGACGGAATGAAGACCCTTCCAGAAGGGATGGATGCAAAGATAGGGGCATGAGCGCTCCCAAGGAGATGAAGACGACCTTCAAGTATGGAAGAGCTAATCCTAGGTGAACAGATCCCAGATCCTAGAAGACAAGATATCGACCTATATGAGTAGGTCCGAGAAGAGAAGACATTGACTTAGGTGAAGCAAATCCCAGATGGATAAGCATGGCCTAGGTGAAGCAGATCCCAGATAGAAGAGCTCGATCTAAGTGAGTAGATCCCAGATCCCAGAAGACAAGATCTCAGCCAAGATAAGTAGGCCCGAGAAGGCTAGAGCTCACCCTTAGTGAGCAAATCCCAAATCCTAGAAGACAAGATCACTCATCCTAGGTGAGTAGATCCCAGACCCTAGAAGATAAGATATCGGCCTATATGAGTAGGTCTGAGAAGAGAAGACATCAACCTAGATGAAGCAGATCCCAGATGGAAGAACATAACCTAAGTGAAGTAGATCCTAGATGGAAGAGCTCAGCCTATGTAAAGCAGATCCCAGATGGAATAGCTCAGCCTAGGTGAGTAGATCCTAGTTGAACGACCTCACCCTAGGTGAGTGGATCTAAGAATGAATGACCTTGGCCTAGATGAGTAGGTTTGAGAAGACAAGAGCTCATCCTAAGTGAACAGATCCCAAATCCCAAAAGACAGGATCTCAGCTTAGATGAGTAGGTCCAAGAAGATAAGAGCTCAGCCTAAGTGAGTAGATCCTAGATCCCAAAAGACAAGATCTCGGCCTAGATGAGTAAGTCCAAGAAGACAAGAGCTCAACCTAAGTGAGCAGATCCCAGATCGTAGAAGACAAGATCTGGGCCTAGATAAGTAGGTCCGAGAAGACAAGAGCTCAACCTAAGTGTACAGATTCAAAAGGAGAAGGCCTCAGCTTAGGTTGGCAGATTTGATATGAAAGGAGTTTAACCTAGGTGAACAATTTTGAAAAGACCAAAACTTACCGGAGGTGAACAGAGTTGAGATAAAACAAAACTTATCCGAGATTGGAATATTTTGATGGTAAGGTATTGTCGAGGCCTTGGAATGTGGCTTAACGAAATTTAGAGCTTGGCTCTAATGATGTCAATAACCTCAGCCAAAGTTAAGAATAAATTGAAGGGAATGACCATTAAAATGAAATCAAAGGAATCACCCTTGAGTAGGGAACGACCCCTGAGCGAGTTAACTTAGGCTTGCCAAGAAGGTAAAGTTGAAACTAAGGGATGTTCTAATGAGGAACTGTGCGTTTAACTTAGGCTTGTCGGGAAGGCAGAGCTGAACTAAGTTAAAGTGATGTTTCAACGAGAAACAAGACGAATCTGGCCATGATCTGGCTAGTTTGTATGAAAAGCCGAGGTAGGTAGTACTCCCGGTGCACTAAGGTTAAGCCTTAAGTGTTCTGTTTAGATGAGCTAAACACGATGACTCTAGTCATGGATGTCTAAGTCAGGCTTAGACAAGATTCAGATGATGTATTCCTAATGTGAACCTAAGTTGTATTTATATTCACATTAGGGGTAGAGAGTAGCGATGAGTTAATGAAGACTGAGTTAGTGATTTAAAAGTGATACTTGGTGAAATTTTCAAACAAATTTGGTGAGATGAAGGTATCCGAGATAACACATACTCGAGATGACATGATCTGAGATGATGGTTTTATCCGAGATGTTGACTTGCTCCTTATATTGATCTCGGACGAAGTCTTAGCTTTCTTGATAAGACTTGGTGTTTGCTTCATTGATTTCTTGCTCCTTGTTGGTTAGTGCTTCTGCTAGTTTCTTCTCAGTTTCGACAGCTTTCTTTTCGGTAGCCTGAGGAATGGCCTTGGCTTTCCATGTCTCAACTTTGGCTACAGTAACTTGGTCTTTTTGCTTCATGTGCTTCTCTTCCGAGATGTTGAGTTGCTAGAGGTATCCATTCGACTTCATGGTTTGGTTGGTCAAGACCTTTTTCATTTTTTATGCCTTGCATGAGCAGGCATAAGCATTTTGGATTGACGATAAGGAGATGGAGTTGATTGCACAGTTATGACATCATGTATGTTAGGAAGAAGGTCTTATACGACAAGTGGTCGATATAACGATTCCGGTTTAGACCCGACTAGTTTACTGTTTTAGATTCGGGATTCCTTGTCTTATTTGGTTGATTCATATCCTTATTCATCTAATTCTTGATTGAGTTTGGTTGTTTGGATGTCTTTCTTACATTTGGAACAGGTAGAGAGTTTGTTTTTTGTTTTTTTTAATAGAATTGTTGCCCAGATTTTGGTCAGTTTGTTTAAGCAGTCCTTTGGTCGCTCAAGCGGTCTTTGAGAACTTCCAGTATATTTGTTGGTCTACAAAAGTATTGGGAGGGTGTTTCTTTTCGCTCAAGCGGTGTTTCTTGAGCTCAAACAGTCTTTCTTGCGCTCGAGCGGTTAGCCTCTGTTTGCAAAACTATTGGGAGGTGGTGTTCTTCGCTCGAGCAATCACTTTATTTGCTCTGCTTAAGCAGTCTCACATATTGTCTCTAGTCGCTAGAAGCGGCCTACGCATATATCAGTTCATAAAACTCACTTTTTGAGTCTCATTTTCATATCTTTCTCTCTCTAAACATTTCAAAACCCTAAATCTAGACCTTCGCTCTCTAAAACTCATCTCCAACCTCCAAATACGCTCAATTTATTGATCTCTACACCCTAGTCCATTTGATAAAAAGGTAGACCTCACTGAAAGCTTCATTCTAATCGGAACAAAGTTGGTTTTCAGCTTCTTCAAAGTTTCTTCACTCTCTCCCTTGTCTTCTAGCTTTAAGGTAGGGATTTCTTCATACTTTAGTATGATTTTTAACTTAGTTATTTGCTTTTCTAAACAAGATTGTGAGTTGGGGATTTTTGGATAAACCTAGGGTTTTGGTTTTGAAATTAAAAGAGGGGTTTTCAAAATAGTTTCTTGGAAATGATTATGAGGTTGTAAAAGTAGTTGAGTTGTGATAAAATGGTGGATTTTATCATTGGAATTGATTTATAAAGAAAAGTGGATTTTCCCTTAAAATGTGAATATTTAATTTTGTAAAGAGGAAATGAAAATGATGTTGGATTTTATGGAATTGGAATGATGATGATGATGGTGGTGGTGGTGGTGGTGGTGGTGGTAGAGTTGGATATGCATTATCACTCCCATCTTGAAATTTTGGAAAGTTTATCTTTTTTGAAAATTATCTATCTGTTTAGGGCTATCAGTGGAAGATAGCTATGATTGTTGTAGAAATTGCATGAGAATCAGGAGAGTTGAAACTAATTTCTCATCCATTTGCATTAAGCATTGTTGCATACTTAGCACATTGAAAATGTATATTGTTTTGAGAAAAAAAAAAGAGTAAATACCTTGGCGAATTTGGGTAGAGGGTGTGGTTATCGTATTATTGTTGGCCTGTGTGTCCTTAGTGAAAGTCTAGAAACCCGTGTGGTTAGGTGCCGAGCCTTCCGGTTAGTATCGGTAAAAATGGCAATTAGTAGTGCTTGTATAGCCTACTTGTAGACACGTACCTATAGATTCCCAGTGTCGCATCCATTGCGCTGTTTTCTGTTGAAAAGGAAATATTTTCATGGAATTGTGATATAAACTTGGTATTACATGGTTTTGGAAAGAGATATAAAAGGTTTTGGCACGAGCATTGCATGTGCGTTCATCTTATAGCTTTGTTAAGATTTATATATTGTGTTAGAGTATCTCTACTGGGATTTGGCTTACCTTATGTGAAAAATCATTTTCAGGTGCTGATGATATGCCTCCGCCAAGACTATAGCTTGGGAGGACTTAAAGCCAACAACTTTTTTTTTGTTGTTGTAATTATTTTGTACAAGCCTAGGGCTTTATTTTTAATGAGTTTCAAACTTACTTTTTTTTTTGTAACCAAGCATCGTCTTGGAAAATTGTGGCCAATAGGACATTATTTTATTAGTTTAACTTTTATTCCATATTGTTTACTTGTGGCACATGCTACAAATTCAGAGTCAGGGCTTATGAATGTATAATTGCATGTGTTACCTTTTGTACAATGGAATCATATGAATGAAAGATAATTCTTTGGCACATGTTGTTATTTAATTAATATTGTGGGATGAATTATGATTATTATTTTCGAGGCGTTAGAACTTAGTATTAGAGCTACCGGGTTTGAATACTTTGGGATCGTGGGATGTGGTTTTTACCACAATGGGTTATCTCGCTAGTTTGTGTTAGAGTAAATCTGATATGCTATGTGATAACATGCTTACATAACTAGATGGGTATGAGATTTAATTTTTAAGATATTGATTGGGTCTACGAGTTTCTAAAAGTCCTGTTAGAAAAGCACTTGATCACTGATATTTCTAACTGCAACTTTGACAATGTCGTGGGATGATCATTATCTAGAAAGAAAATTCGTATGTGACTACGTGCTTATGTGGAGTGAATTAAATGTTGTCCACTGCATTAGGACGCGAGTGAATTAGCTTCGACACATTTGTAAATGTGCTAATCTCTTGTGTTACCTTCATTAGGATGTCTGGTCGTGGACGTGGTGGTGGTAGGCGAGGCAGGCTTAGATGGCAAGAAGTGTTGTTACCGGATGATATTTCGGCACAAGAGGAAGGGATTGGCCAGGCCAATGTGGCTGGACTAGTTGGTCAGCAAGCCATGGCCGCTTTGGCCTGTGAAATGGTTAAAGCTTTACGGGAATCCATGGACATTCTCAGAGCTGAGAATCAAGTCCAAGCCTATGTTGCTCAGATAGAGGTGTCTTTTCTGAAGAGGAAGTTATTCCGGTCTAATCTGGATGAGTTTTTGGGAGATCCTAATGAGCCATTGAAGGCGGATGAGTGGTTAGAACAGATGGTGAAGAAGTTCAAGATGCTTAGCATCAAGGACAACAGGCTGAGAGTGACCTTGACATCCTTCCAATTGAAGGGAGATGGGGGTCAGTGGTGAAAGTATGCGTGTGAGAGCATTGGGGTGACTTGGGAGGCCTTTGTCAATGCCTTACAGGACAAGTTTTTGCCTCCCACTGCTAAGGAGAAGTTAAGAGAGCAGTTTTTGAAGCTCAAGCAGCTTAACACACCGGTGGCCAAGTTTGAGGCTGCCTTTACCAGTTTGTCAAGGTTTGAACCAGAACTTGTGGTGATGGAGGAATGCCATTGCATTGAGTTCGAGAAGAGGTTTAGGACCAGGCTTCTTTTCAAAGTGGCTAGGTTCATGATTAGGGACTACAGACGCCTTGTGGAGGTGACGACTCATCTTGAGGTTGTGGTTCAGTCGAAGGAGAAGCGGATGAGGGATTCCAAGCATAGCAGTCAGGAGGTTTAGGGGGAGACTAGGGACAGTAAGAGGCAGACGGGTTCCACCTTACAGTAGTCCTGAAGAGTACAGTCTAGATCCACTTTTCCTGTACCGAGTTCTGGGTTAGGGAGAGGTGATTAGCGAGGGATCACTTTTTTCAAGTGTGGTCAGTTGGGCCACAAGTCTTTAGTTTGCCCGCAGAGAGAAGGATGGCAACAGTCTACACCATTTGCGACTCGTTCTCTGAGCCAGAGTTAGAGGAGAGGGCAACTGCCTACCTATTATCAGTGTAGGTAGTCGGGGCACATGAGGAGGTTTTGTCCTCAGTTGGGTGGCACATTTGGTGCTTCTGGCTCGAGGTAGACATATAGCTATTAGCCTACACGGTTAACATAGGCTTCGAGGGCCAATTAGGGAACCTCTTCGGCTTAATCAGTGTTCTAGACATATGCTTCGAGAGCTAAGCAGGTAGAGTAGAGACCTTCAAGGCGTTTGTATGCTGTTACTATGCTAGATTTGTTGCCAGCACCTTCGGTAGTGACATGTAACTTCTTGCTGTGTAATTCTATTGCCAATGTATTGATTGATACTGGGTGCATTTAAAAATGGCAACGGGGTGTGGTGGGGCCGGGGATCACACTCCCCGTCCCCGATCCCCGATGGTAAAAAATTTCCCGACCCCGGCCCCAATCCCCGACGGGAAACCTGTCACCGTCCCCATCCCCGCCCTCTAACAGGGATCGGGTTTCCTTGACCCTGAAAATTCCCCGCCCAAATCTGTTTCAACATCATCAACAACTTTTAACATCAACAAAATCATCGAGAACATCATCAAAAAAAATCATCAATAAGAAGTGGAGATAAAATTATCAACAACAAAATCATCATCAACACTCTATGCATCAAATAACAAAAAAAAGAAAGAAAGACAAATAGAGACAGATCTGAGTGTGCATCATCAATCAAACAGATCTGAGATCTGTGTGTTATCAAACAGATCTGAGTCGGCGATGGTGACTGCGACAAAGATAGACGACAGAGGCTACGATCGGCGATGGTGACTGCGACAAAGGTGGACCACGGTGGCTGCGATCGGTGATGGTGACTGCGACAAAGGTAGACGATGATGGCTGCGATGGACGAAGGCGATGAATGACGGAGGTGGACGACGGTGGATGCGACGAACAACGGAGGAGGACGACGGTGCGAGGCGATAGAGGCGGTGGCGCTGAGGGAGAAGAGAGGTACGAGAGTGTGAAAGAGAGAGACTCTGAGTGAGTGAGAGGGAGAGAGAGAGAGATGAGAGGCAATGAGGATAAGAACGAAAGAGAGAATATAGGGAAGAGCGAGAGTGTGCAAATATGAAATGAAAGAGAGAGACAGAGACAGAGACAGAAACAATATATAAAAAGTATATTTTATATATATACATATATGTTAAGTCAGGGACAAACGGGCGGGGCCGGGGATTGGGCATTTATCACCGTCCTCGGCCCGAAATTAATCGGGGATTAATTTTTAAATACCATCCCCGTCCCCGTCGGGGGTATTTTTCAGGAAAAAACCGTTCAAATTGGGATCGGGGGATCGGGTCCCCATTGGGTTGGTTTCAAATTGCCATTCCTAGGTGCATTGCATTCTTTAATTTCGTCTGCATTCGCATCAACATTAGGGTTAAAAGTAGCTCGGTTACCATCTTCACTCAGGGTAGAGTCACCTATTGGTGGTGAGGTTGTGTTGGACTAGGGATGTCAGGGTAATGAAATAGAGGTTGTTGGTTGCCGACTTCCTTTTGTTTTTGTGTTGATTGATATGTTGAGTTTTGATGTCATTTTGGGCATAGATTGGTTGTCATTCTATCAGTCCATATTAGACTGTTACCGTCAAAAAGTTACGGTGTGCATGTCGAGTGGTGATTGTTTTTATTTCCTAAGGGACCGAGCTGATAGAGCCTTGTTGCTAGTGTATGATCAGCGTGGTCGGGGCGAGCTTAGTCTCCTTCTTGCTACATTCTTGGGTGTTGAGAGTGATGTAGTCCGAGTAGAGTTGCCGAGGGTAGTTTGTGAATACCCAGACGTTTTCCCCGAGGATCTCACTAGTTTGCCACCTCACTGTGAGATTGAGTTCTCTATCGATTTAGTGCCTGGCATGACACCTATTTCCATGGCATCGTATAGATTTGCACCCGAGGAGTTGAGTGAGTTGAAAATTCAACTCTAAGAATTACTAGATAAGGGTTTTATCTACCTTAGTACTTCTCCTTGGAGAGCATCGGCTCTCTTTGCCGAGAAGAAAGATAGCACATTACAACTTTGTATTGATTACCGGAAGTTGAACCTGGTAACTGTTAAGAACAAGTACTCATTGCTTCGTATAAATGACTTGTTTGGCCAGTTGAAGGGGTCTTGTTGCTTTCCTAAGATAGACTTGAGATTGGGTTATCATCAGTTGAGAGTGAAGGAGGAGGATATTCAGAAAACGACATTCCGTACGTGGTATGGCCATTATGAGTTCCTAGTGATACCTTTTGGGCTAACCAATGCATCGACCTTGTTTATGGATTGATGAACCAAATCTTCTGTGAGTTTTTAGGTCGTTTTGTGGTCATCTTTGTTGATGACATCTTGATTTACTCACCCTCTGAGGAGGAACACTTATGGATTGTGCTTGAGTTGCTTAGAGCCCACAAATTGTATGCTAACTTTGGGAAGTGTGAGTTCTGGCTGAAGAAGGTGAAATTCTCAGGCCATGTGGAATTTGGAGAAGGGGTGACTGTAGACTCTTCTAACATAGAGGCAGTGCATGATTAGGAACAATCTAAGAACACCTTTGAGATCTGGAGTTTCTTGGGTTTAGTCAGGTATTACCGTCATTTTGTGAAAAATTTCTCTAGGTTGGCCTCACCTTTGACTAGATTGACGGGGAAGGGAATCAAATTTGTGTGGAGTGAGACTTGTGAGAAGTCATTTCAAGAGCTTAAGGTTAGAGTTACCATTACTCCAGTCTTGATTATTGGGGAAAGGGATTTGGGCTACTCAGTGTATTTTGATGCATCTCAGGAAGGTTTGGGTTGTATCTTGATGTAAGAAGGGAAGGTAGTGGCATATGGCTCACGTCAGTTGGAAACACACGAGAGAAATCATCCTACGCACGAGTTAGAACCAGTATCAGTGATTTTTGCTTTGAAAATCTGGAGACATTATCTTTATGGTGAAAGATTTGAGGTCTTTTCTGATCACAAGAGTCTAAACTATCTATTTTCACAGAAAGATTTGAATTTGAAGCAGAGAAGGTGGATGGAATTTATAGAGGATTACAACTTTGAGTTGCACTATTATCCGGGAAAGGCCAATGTAGTGGCCGATGCCTTGAGTAGGAAATCTATTAGCAGTGTAGCTAGTATTGCCATTTGAGAATGGAAGATGTTGGGTGCTATTGGTGAGTTTGACTTGTATCTTGGTGAGTCCGTTAAGTCGGCAGGCTTATTTACTTTGATTGCACAACATATGCTTGTGGGCCGAGTTATAGAAGCACAACGGGGTGATCATGAGGTAGAGTCTATCCGGGGGAAGATATCTAGTGGGAAGGTAGAAAAGGGCTTGAAGGTGTATTCTGACTCGAGTATTAGGTATCTTAACCGTCTTTTTGTGCTAGAGTCTTGTAGAGAGGAGGTACTCCGAGAGTTCCACCATTCGCGCCTTGCAGTACATCTGGGAGGCACAAAGATATATCATGACCTTAGTCGCTAGTTTTGATGGAGGGGAATGAAAAGAGGCGTAGCCTTGTTTGTTTCGAAGTGCCTCACTTGTCAACAAGTGAAGACCGAGCATCACATGCCAGCAGGTTTGTTGCAATCCTTGCCTATAGCTGAGTAAAAGTGGAAGCATGTCACGATGGATTTCGTTGTGCGTCTTTCGAGGACTCAACAGGGTAATGATGCCTTATGGGTGATAGTTGATTGGTTAACTAAGTCAACACACTTTGTACCTATGCGCACGAATGACTCGGTAGATTACCTTGCCGACCTTTATGTTAGGGACATAGTTCGACTTCACGGGGTCCTTGTGACTATCGTTTTGGATAGAGATTTGCATTTCACGGCTCGATTATGGTAGAACCTACAGAATGCCTTGGGCACTAGGTTGACTTTTAGCACCGCCTATCATCCTCAGACTGATGGGCAGTCAAAGCGTACCATTCAGATCATAGAGGATATGCTTCGGGATTGTGTTGTTGACTTTAAGGGGTCGTGGGGGAGGCACTTACCTTTGGTGGAGTTTGCCTACAACAATAGCTTTCATGCGAGTACTGGCATGATACCGTTTGAGGCTTTATATGACCGATCGTGTAGATCTGCAGTGCGTTGGGCCGAGGTGGGTGACGCACCTATGTTAGGTCCTGAGTTAGTCTGGGAAACGACGGAGAAGGTTGCACTTATCCGTAAGAGGTTGGTTTCCGCTCAAAGTTGTCAGAATAGTTATGCCGACTGTAGGAGAAGACCGTTATCATTTGAGGTAGAAGATCACGTCTTCTTGAAAATATCACCGAGATGGGGTTTAATGAGGCTTAGGAAGAGCGAAAAGTTGTCTCCTAGATTTATTAGGCCTTTTGAGATCCTAGAGCGCATTGGGGAGGTAGCTTATCATTTGGCCTTGCCGCCATAACTTTTCGAGGTTCATGACGTGTTTCATATCTGTATGCTCTGGAAGTATGAGCTAGATCCATCACATGTGTTGGATTGGACCGAGTTAGAGGTGAATGAGGATGCCTCGTATGAGGAGAGACCGGTTAGAGTCTTAGATACACAAGACCAAGTCTAGCGAGGCAAGATAATTCTTTTGGTAAGAGTGTTGTGGCGACACCACGGGGTTGAGGAAGCGACCTGGGAACGTGAGGCAGAAGTCCGTGAGAAGTATCTAGACCTTTTTGTTGATGTTTGAAACTTGTAATGAAAATCTAATTATGTTGATTAAATGTAAAAGCATTGTATATGTTTTGAAAAAAGTGAATTGTATATTAAATATTGAAAACTTTGTTTATCGTTGTTATGAGAATGAATCACCGGTGGATGGTCATGGTTATGAGAATGGATGGATCATTGTTATGTTGATTTAAATACAGTGATTATTGTGTTGATTTTAAAATTTCAGGGACGAAATTCCTTAAGAGGAGAGGTTATAACGATTCCAGTTTAGACTCGACCCGTTTATTATTTTGGATCCAAGATTTCTTGTCTTATTTGGTTGATTCATATCCTTATTCATCTTATTCTTGATTGAGTTTGGTTGTTTTGATGTCATTGTTACATTTGGAACAGGTCGGGAGTTTGTTTTTTTAATAGGATTGTTGCCTAAATTTTGGTCAGTTTGCTCAAGTAGTCTTGACTCGAGCGGTCTTTCTTGTGCTCGAGCGGTTAGCCTTTGTCTGCACAACTACTGGGAGGTAGTGTTCTTCGCTCGAGCGGTCACTTTGTTCGCTTGAGCGGTCTTACTTATTATGTCTAGTCGCTCAAGCGGTGTTTTGGTCGCTCGAGCGGTCTGCCCGTATATCAGTTCGTAAAACTTACTTTTGAGTCATTTTTTCATATCTCTCTCTCTCTAAGCATTTCAAAACCCCAAATCTAGACCTTCTATCTCTAAAACTCATCTCCAACCTCTAAATACACTCAATCTATTGATCTCTACACCCTAGTCCCTTTGATAAAAAGGTAGAGCTCACCTAGAGCTTCATTTTAATCGGAACAAAGTGGGTTTTCAGTTTTGTCAAAGATTCTTCACTCTCTCCGTTATCTTCTAACTTTGAGGTAGGGATTTCTCTACACTTTAGTGTGATTTTTAACTTAGTTATTTGCTTTTCTAAATAAGATTGTGATTTGGAAATTTTTAGATAAACCTAGGGTTTTGGTTTTGAAATCAAAAGAGGGGTTTTCAAAATGGTTTCTTGGAAATGATTGTGAGGTTGTAAAAGTGGTTGAGTTGTGATAACATGGTGGATTTTATCCTTGGAATTGATTTATAAAGAAAAGAGGATTTTTCCTTAAAATGTGAATACTTGATTTTGTAAAGAGGAAATGGAAATGATGTTGGGTTTTATGGAATTAGAATGATGATGATGATGATGGTGGTGGTGGTGGAGTTGGATATGCATTATCACTCCCATCTTGAAATTTTGAAAAGTTTATCTGTTTTGAAAATTATCTATTTGTTTAGAGACATCTGTTTTGGACTATCGGTGGAGGATAGCTATGATTGTTGTAGAAATTGCATGAAAATTAAGAGAATTGAAACTAATTTCTCATCTATTTGCATTAAGCATTGCTGTATACTTAACACATTGAAAATGTATATTATTTTGAGAAAAATGGGTGGATACCATGGTGAATCTGGGTAGAGAGTGTGGTTGTGTTATTATTGTTGGCATGTGTGTCCTTGGTAGTGCTTGTATAGCCTACTTGCAGACATGTACCTACAGATTCCTGCCCTATTTTCTGTTGAAAAGGAAATGTTTTCATGGAATTGTGATATAAACTTGGCATTACATGGTTTTGGAAAGAGATATAAAAGGTTTAGGCACGAGCATTGCATGTGCATTCACCTTATAACTTTGTTAAGATTTATACATTGTGTTAGAGTATCTCTATTGGGTTTTGGCTCACACTATGTGGAAAACCATTTTCAGGTGCTGATGATATGCCTCCGCCAAGGTTGTAGCTTGGGAGGATTTGGAGCCAAGAGCTTCTTTTTGTTATTGTTGTAATTATTTTGTACATGCCTAGGGCTTTATTTGTGTTGAGTTTCAAACTCACTTTTGTTGTAACCAAGCATTGTCTTGGAAAATCGTAGCCAATAAGGCATTACTTTATTAGTTTAACTTTTATTTCGTATTACTTACTTGTGACACATGCTATAGATTCAGAGTTAGGACTTATGAATATATAACTGCATGTGTTACCTTTTGTACAATGGAATAATATGAATAAAAGATAATACGTTGGCACATGTTGTTATTTAATTAATATCATGGGATGAATTATGGTTATTATTCTCGGGGCGTTACAGTCAGCAAGACATGTCGTCATTGGTTATAACGATGGTTACTCGTTAGTATGCAACAGATAAAGTGATTGGAGGATTGTCAAGGTCGTAGGTTGGGAGCTTAGGACCTCGGTGTTTCCTGCTCCTGGTTCTGGTGGTAAGATTGTCGCTATGTCAATGTTTGCAATGCCGTTGAGATTGGTGGCTTAATCTAGTCCAACTGGTAGAGTTTGAACCTTGGGCACGAGCAGAGTATTCACAACAATGAAAACTTCAAGAACAACGATGATGGTTTGCAAAAGCAAAAAAGATAGAGTCTGGGGACATAGATAAAGATGCAATGGGAAAGTGAAAAGGTTTTGTGAGAATTAGAAAATGGCGGCAAAAAGTTATGATTTCAAATTCTTGGGCGATGTGCCCATGCTAACGTTAGATGGCATAGGGCAGAACTGATGCAACACAATGGGGACGTGATTGGTATGCTTCAATCTGGTGATGACATGTGAAGGCAACACGGTTGAGATTGTTTTGGCGTGACAACTCACATGCATCTTGGGTTCTTGGAATTCTCGAATTAGCGAGTCACGATCTCGGCTAGTAGTGCAATCTCGGTTGAGATGTTGATCTTGGATGAAAGAACATGTTGGTTATTGATTCTTGATGAGTGGACACTTGATTCCTTGTTTCTTGAAGCTGATGAGTCATGACATCAGTTGAAGGAGTATCTCTAACATGTTATTTAGCAACATGTTGGAAGATCAGACGATATAGGTTCCATCACAATAACATGTTGGAAGATCAGACGACATAGATTCCATTACCTCAGGTTGCCGAGGTAATAGAACCTAGGGGGCAGTTGTGGGGACATATTTTTAGGGTTGCGCAACGTGGCCGAGGCGTTGGTCGAGGTGGCACATGGGCGAGCCATGATGCCGGGGTTGTTGTGATATTGCCGAGATATGGTGTAGTAATGTCGAAATCCGAGATATTCAAATAGAAGACAAGAGTCTTAGATGATGTAGGACTACTTGTTTGGGTAAGGTTAGACTCTAAAAGGAGTTGATCTTAATCTAAATAGGAGGAGTCTTGGATAATTGATATCCTTGTAAAGGATAGAGTCTCATGAAGTAAGACTTCTAGGGAAAGTTGGACACTGATTATTATAAAACTAAGGCACCCTGTAGGTCTAAGGTATTTGTGCATTGAGTACTTGTTTGATATATTTGAGAGATAAGTTGACTGACTTGATTGTCGAAGTGCCCCAGGGTGGACGAGCCGCCGCAATATTTCTCAATATCTTATGTGCAGGTGTTTGGCTTAATCTATTCTGTCACGTGCTCCCTAGCTAGGTTCCCTAGATCTCGGCATTAGATCTATTTGGTTGTGAGGTCGAAAATCAATACCCATAGTTTTGTATTTTAAATGCACATCTTGATACCGGCAAACCCAATTTGTTTTTTTTCTCTTGAAATATCAAGCAATCAATTATTTATCCATTTATTTTAATTTTTTGGGTCCAACCTATCAAGAACCTTTGGAAGACAATACATAGGAATATGCTTCACAAGTCCATATCCAACTGTTGGCTCGAAAGAATTAGTCGAGCGGTAACTTAACTATAAGATCTAAGTTTTTGATTTCAAATCACCTAAGAGATAATTTGAGGTTTGTCCAATCATTAATTTCAGAGTCTTGAAATTAATCAAAGAGCGTGTAAACTGATCTGAATATCCGGTTATCAAAAAAAAAAAAAAAAGACTATATCTACCTGTTGTGTTTTTACGTAATATGTTAGTCATGGTTTTCCCAATTCAAAAAATAAATAACTTGTGTCCTACAATGGATAGGGAAACCATAACATTGGATCTACACTGTATATTGGCTATATGAGGTGGATTATGTTCTCTGCATAGGATTTCTAAAACATGGTTTGGGTTTCATATTGACCACGATGTTTCCAAGGCTCCTTTGGTTGCAGTTTATACAAGTCATTTAATTCGGTTTATATGAGCATATGTAATTCTTGACTCAAATTTATATTTAATTTAATTTAGATAAAAATCACTCAAAACACTCTCCCTTTGACCTAAACTTATACTAATTTACGTTTTCATGAAGCGTAATTATATCAAAAAAATTTATGAAGCATTTTATGATTTTTTTTCATAATTCCTAACATAATTCTTACTCAAATTAAGGGAGACTCAAATGTTTACTTAAAATTTTCAAAGCTGCCAACGGAGGTTGGTTGAGTTGGTAAGGATCGGACTTTTCTCTCAATTAAAAGTTGTAGAGGAGGATCTTCATGAAATTGATCTAAAAGCTGAAGATGGGCCTCTTCAGACCACTGAGATTGTTAGAAGGAGAAATTTCAGAAGCTTAGTATGGAACTTTAGTAGAAGATTAGAATGGATGTGGTTTCAAAAGTCTAGACTAAAGTGGGCTCAAGATGGGGATAAGAACACAAGATTTTTCCACGTAATGGCAAGTAGAAGGCAGAGTAAGAATATGCTTGATTCAGTCAAGGAGAATGGGGCGAGCACTGGGGATCCAGATAGGGTAAAACAAGCTGTGTTTAGACATTTTAGAAAATTATATTCTGAGGTGTAGAGAGGAAGATCAGAGTTGGAGGGGCCTTTTGCTACAACTGGAGATGATGGGGCAGCAAGGGAGTTGGTAGCCGAATTTTCGAAGGAGAAAGTTGGGCTACTGTGAAAGATTGTGATGGGAATAAAGCTCTAGGGCCAGATGGGTTCAATCTAGCATATGTTCAGAAGAATTGGAAAGTAATGAAGGGTGAGATACTTCAGTTTATGCATGAATTTCATAAGAATGAGAGATTGGCTAAAAGGCTTAATAGCTCATTTATCACACTAGTTCCAAAAAAAGATAACCCAGTGGATTTGGTGGATTAAAGGCCAATTAACTTGGTGAATTCAATGTACAAAATTCTGGCAAAGGTTTTATATAAGAGATTAAAAAAGGTTATGTCTGGGTTGATTAGTGAGGTGCAAACTACTTTTATAGGTGGAAGGTGTATTCTTGATGGTGTCATGATAGCCAATGAAGTTATTGAATGGTGGAAATCTACAAAACATATAGGGGTGATTTTGAAGCTTGACTTTGAGGAGGCATATGACAGAGTAAACTGGGATTTTTTGTTCTCAATGTTGTCTAATTTCGGATTTGGGGAGAAGTGGCTCGGTTGGATAAGGGAGTGTCTATCTTCATCTAGGATTTCAGTTCTAGTAAATGGATCACCCACTGAGGAGTTCTCACCTCGAAGGGGGTTAAGGCAGGGGGATCCACTCTCACCATTCTTGTTTAACCTAGTGGTTGAAGGTCTGGATTTGTTACTGAGTAGGGCTAAACAGCATGGGGCTATTCAAAGGAGCTGCTGTGAGATCTAATGGTATGTGTGTCTTACATTTGCAGTTCACAGATGACACAATCATTTTCTGTGAAGTTGAAACAGTGGAGATGCTTTCGATTAAAATGGTGCTTAGATGCTTTGAAGTGATGTCTGGTCTAAAGATAAATTTTCACATAAGTGTTGTGTATGGGGTGGGCATTTTAGAGAGGGAGGTGATGGATTTCACAGCAGTGCTGAATTGCAAAATTCACAAGCTATCTATGGTGTATTTGGGCATACCTTTAGGGGCTAATCCAAGAAGGCAGTCAACTTGGCAACCAGTAATTGATAAAGTAAGGAAAAAATTGTCTTCGTGGAAGAGAAAGTTGTTGTCTTTTGCAGGTAGGTTAACATTGATAAAATCGATTGTGTCTTGCCTACCTTCTTAGTACATCTCTATTTTTAAGATGCCTGAGGGTGTGGTGAAAACAATTGAGAAATTGCAGGCTCTGTTTTTGTGTGTTTTGGGGGGGGGGGGGGGTTGGGTGTTGGGGGAGTGAGATTAGGAGGAAAGTTCATTTAGTAAAATGGTAGGAGGTTTCTAAGTCTAAGAGTCAAGGTGGTTTAGGGGTAGGAAGCATTAGTGATATGAATGATAGTTTACATCTAAAGTGGTGGTGGAGGTATGGTGTTGAGGTTGATGCATTGTGGAAGGAAGTAGTATGCAGCATGTATGGAAAAGATGGTGGAGGTGGTGGCCTGTGAAAAGGATAATAGGCAAAGTGTCTTCAGTATGGCAGGGTATTTTGAGTATTGCCAAGGATAACCCACTGCTGGTAGAGTTCTACTTGGAAAATGCAAGAGTAAGAACTGGGAATGGGAAAAGAACAAAATTTTGGTCTGATAAGTGGTGCAACAATAGATTGCTCAGTGAGGAATTTCCAAGATTATTTCAATTATCAGAGGACAAAGAGGATTCTGTCATGCAGTATAGGCAGCGAAGGGGAGGGTCAGGGGATTGGAATCTGAGGTTCAGACGACAACTGAGAGCCTGGGAGGAAGATGATGTCAGAAGACTCTGTGTGGTTGAATGATGGTCCTACAGATAGAGGGCATTTGGTTGATTGTTTGAGTTGGGAGGTGAATTCTTCTGGTCAATTCACAGTGGCATCAGTTTGGCAGTGGTTCCAAGCAGCTAGGCAGCCTGATCTGTGTATTGCTAAATGGTTGTGGAAGAATGTGGCACCACCAAAATTTCAGTTCTTTGGGTGGCTAGCTTGGATGGAAAGAGTGAAAACAACAGAGTTTCTACATAGGATTGGAATATTGGATGATCAGGTTAATATCTTGTGTTCTGCCAAAATGAAATTGAATCTGTTAGTCATGTTTTACTCCGTTGGCCACTAGTATGGAGAGTTTGGTCTGCATTAGTGAGTTGGGTAATTCCTAGTTCTATTGAAGCCTTGCTACAATGGTAGGTTAGGGTTAAGCTCAAGATGAAGGAAAGGAAAATTTGGAATATGGTGCCACTAGTGATGCAGAGGTCAGTTTGGAAGTTGAGGAATGACATGGTGTTCAATGGGGGCCATCCCAATTTTGCTGACTTGGTGGATATTGTGAAGTCAAGGATAGCTTTTTGGGCAAAGAGCGGTATTGCAGGTGGGCAATACTCAGTTTATGATTTTGTGTTCAATTTGGGTCAGGTTCGATATTGTTTGAGGTAAAGGGTGTTGTTGTGTTGCTGGTGTGGTCTGTTTTTACTGGGTATACTTGCTGGTGTGGCTATCCACTGGCTGTGTTGCTGGTGTGGTCTACTTACTTGCTGCTGTGGCTTTTGATTATGTATTGCCATTGTTTGCTTTAGTTTAGCTGGTTTGTTTCTGTTTTGGTGGTTGGTTGGTGCTTTACCAACTTCAGCGTTTTGCTAGCATATGATTGAGAGTTGGGATTGACACATTGGGTATGATGCTTGAGCACTAGCCTTTTTTTTTTTTTTTTCATTGATGTATCACTGTGTAATACTTGTGTTTATCAATAAAGATTGTTTTGCTGATTAACAAAAAAAAAAAAAAAAAAAAGGATCGAACTCTTCGCCTTTAAAGCTTCGGGTCAATTCTCGCTGTTAACAATCTTTTTTGGTAGACGATCTATAAGTTTAATGTAAGTCCTTGCTAAGGTCGGCTTACCTGTACTGGGATATGGCCTCCCTTCACCTAAACTTTTTAATACCCCCAAAAAAAAAATTTCAAAGTTATTTTGTGGTATCAAATTTATTATTCTACCATTAATGAAGCTTTTAATCAAATTTATACTTAATTTAAATTTGTCTATTAGAGTGGTCCTTGTGGAGTAAATCTTTTACTCAAATTTGAGTAAAATCAGTGTTAAAATAAGTGGTACTATTTAACTATTTTTAAACTTTTGTAATGGTTAATGAAATATTGGATTCTGAATATTACGTCCCTAGAAGCGGGTAAATAGGTTAATCAATTAAAAATTATGATTAATTACCCATTTAGCCAGTTAATTGTAGAGCCATACATGTCGAGACTTAAATATCGCGGTCATGAATTTTTAATATAATTTATCGTGAAAAAGAGCTTTATAGCAATTGAACCAGCTATATCAATTGTGAATCAACTATTAATCAATGCATGTCCAAAACCAACGTTTGTATCTTCTTTTTAGCACTTCTTTGCTCATCAATGGAGAAATGCGAACAAACAATAGGAAAACATAAACCTCAACAAACTTCATCAATAACGAACGACTTCAAAAATCTGACAAGAAAGCAAAATAGCAGTGCTAAAGGTTATGAACTGCAAAGAAATTCATAATAAAATAAGTGACTTACAAGAAGAGAATGTGATCATGCACTATTCAAGTACAACACAGAGAGAAAATGATGAAACAATTTAATGGGGAATGAATGAAACGGCGGAGAAGAAGAACCATATCCATGAAGACAGTTAGAGTTCAAATCAATGAATTTAAGGCTGAATTTTATGAAAATATTTGAAAAATTAACTATTATAAATGCATAAAAAAAATTTTATAGAAGAAGATAAGTTAAGATCAAAGAGATATATGTTAGAAATGATGTTTGTAGTTAAGAGAAGAACGGCAAAATACATTTTACCTATGACTCGATATTTTATTTCTGTCTTTTAAAAATAGTCACATACTTCTCATTTGGTTTTATTTACATCCAAATTAACGAAAAGTGTCTCACATGTCTATTTTGATAGTGGGGAAGGAAAAGAAAATTAATTAAAGTTAAATTTCAATATGAGAAATTGTTTTTACATTTTTTCTCTTTTACCTATCTTAAAAGCCCAAACCCAAACCCAAACCCAAACCCAAGCCCAAAACCATCCCTTCCCACCACATATTGTATATATAAAATTATATAAACACTATAATTTAATATCATAAATTATTTTAATCTAATTTTTTATTTTTAATTTTAACTCAATCTCTTATTTAAGAACATTTTAAATTAAACATATATATAATTAAATAATAAATTAACCTAAATATCTTAATTTATTATTCTAAAAATTAATCAACTTTAATCTAATTTTTAATTTTTAATTAATTTTTTGTTTAATAACATTTTAAATTAAGGATGTACATAAATATACATATATTTAACAAATTAAATCATAAATTAATTATAATATCGATATACAAAGGTATATATGCGCGTATATCACAATATCTAATTAAAATTAAAATTTAATTTTGTTAAAAAAATATTTGAAAAATTTTAGTTTCTTAAATGTTTTATTTGTAATGTTTTTAATTTTATTTATTTATTCATTTTTTATGTAATCATGGAGGTAAATTTATTTATTTAGTTACAAAGAGAGTGAAAAATAGAAAAAAAAAGACATAGAGATTATAATTGTCTTTTCATTGTTAGCTTCAACGAAGTTGAGGTTACATTTTAGTCCAAAATTACAGTGGGGATATATGGCTATTTTTAAAAGACGGGAGAGTGGAAAGGAGGGGTAAAATGCTATTGAGTTATACTACAAAGAGGTCAAATGAATTTTATCCAAAGAAGAATTTTAAGCGTGCTTTCAAATAACTACTATTTTTTTTTTTTTTTTTTTTTTTCTTTCTTTTTGAAATACATAGGGTAAAGTGCTATTAAACCATACTACAACGAGATAAAATCGATTTTGTCCAAAGAAGAATTCTAAGCATGCTTAAAATAACTTTTTTATTTCTTTTTTCTTCTTTTTTTAATAGAGAGTTTATCCCGCCTAGCCCAATTAGATTCGAGTTAGCTCGTATTTGGACAATCGAGAACTAATTTTTGAAAGCTTGAAGTTAATGATCGAAGAAAGTTTCAGTAGGCCTTCGTAAAACTCAAACTTAAGATTTTAAATTGTATTCCATTAAGCCAATCCCGTGGAATTAAATAACTAATTTTATATAATAAATAAATTATCAAATTTAAATTTGAATTATTATCTTTAAATGATTAATGTCAAATTTATGCATTTCAAATTCTAAATATAAATGAAACCTTAAAATAAAGAAAACACATACATACCAAAAACATAAAAAGATAGTCTCTATAGCAACCAAAGGAGGAATCAACTTTTGAACTCAAGATCAAGATTGAAATTATTGGAAGAATTATTGTATTAGATTGTGATATGTTGTAGAAAATTAGGGCTTTAGAATTACCTGAATTGAAAGACGAAGTGTGTGTTTTGTCATAGCCAGCCCAATCTCTGATGGGCTCTGTGCCCGGCCCAGCCCAGCCCAGCCCAAACATTCTAACGAAAATACAGAGGGTACCACCGTGGGCCGAAGATCAATTTTGAAATTTTTTCCTCCAATTTTTCACAACAAATTTTATTTTCACATTCGGTAGCATTAATTCAAGATTGATTTGAAAATTTTTATTAAATTTTAAAATTCATTCAAGTTTGGTTTGTTAAATTTTTGAGTTAATCTCAAACAAACTTTTGTCAAGTTGAGCTCAAATATTTTTTATTTTTGTATAAGAGCTTGTTGAATAAAATTGAACGAGCCAATTAATTGTTCAAACTTGATTTAAAAACTTAAATAAACTCCAAAATATATTCAAGACTAGCTTGTTTACATAATAAACTGAGCTCAAATAAGTTTTTAATGAGCTGAAAACAAGTCAAACTCAAAGTATTAGATTTGTTTATCAACCCTAGTTGTTGCATCATCAAAAACACTGCTAGTTCTATATTGTATTAAAAAACAGTTATATGTGAACTAAAAAGTTAGAAACTAGAATGTGGATAAAATTAACAGGAGATAAATAAATGATTAAACATAAGTTAACAAGTTAATATAAGTAGAGACCGACCTAATGTTTTGATATACAAGCAGCAAACATATATATCATAAAAAATTAAAATCGAAAGAAAATTTTGAACTGTGATATTAATTTTCATCGATATAAAAAGTATAAATAACATAGGAACATATATAAATAAATGTATTTCTTTTTTGCCCACATTGAATTACAAAAGATATCAATGGTAGCATAATTTATTATGAACCTAGTTAGGCATCTTAAGTCGTGATATTTTTTGGGATTTTTATAGGTCAATCTTATTTTCAAGGGTTATTACCCAATAGGTCCTTAATAGAGACTCTTTTACCTATAGGTTCTGAACATTTTTGTTTATTCCATTTTTGCCCTCAGATTTTTATACTCAGATCTGAACTTTTTTGGCCCTTCAAGGGTTATTACTCTCTCTCTCTCTCTGTGTGCACATTTCTCCACCAATGACCATCGGCATCTCTACCGTTGCCGACCACCGCCGCCTCCATTGTCGTCATTGCCGACGACCTTAACCGGCATCTTCTTCCACTTTCACCATTGCTTCCACCTTCACCGACGTCTTCGCCTCCACTGCCACCTCCACCTCCACCTCCACCTCCACCGTCGTTGCTGACCACTGTCGCCTCCACCTCAATAGTCGTTATCGCCTCCACCTCTAGATCTAGAATCTAGGCTCTTTGCCGCCGGGTCTTCTCTCTCTTTCTCTCTCTCTTTATATATTGGGGAAGATCCCAGTAATAAATCTGTTGAAACCAGTGCTAAATTTGTTTAAACTAATGATAAATCAGTGATAAATTTGTTTAAACCAGTATTAAACCAGTGATAAATTTGTTTAAACCAGTGTTAAACCAGTGATAAATTTGTTTAAACTAGTGATAAATCAATGATAAATTTGTTTAAACTAGTGATAAATCAATGATAAATTTGTTTAAACCAATGATAAATTTGCAGTGTTGAGTCTAGGAGTAAAAATGAAAAACATTGTTTGATTTTTTTGAATAGGACATGTTAGGTAATATGACCGGTCCATGGGACCGGCCCGTAACTCTCCCATATTTTTTTCATAGACATAGGCTTCTCTCCAAGACACTTAAGGACTAGAGGATGTTGTTGGCCCATGGTAGGCCCAAATCGTTACCCATATTGATGATCCAAGTCCTTCATTGTATAGGGCTCATTGAGTATATTATTACTATAAAAATTACGTTTATCGGATATCGATAGCCACTTGTTCAGATCACATTTGTGTGAACAGTTTATTTTGAATCTCATACTTGCCGTTGACACAAATATGATATGATCAAGTGATTATTGATATCCAATCAACATACGTTTTTGCAAGCATGATGTACTCGACAAGCCTTACCTATTGAATGGTTTAAATCATCAAGATAGGGTTGGAGCAAAGCCCACCATAGGCTTACAATACCCTCTAATCCGATTGTAGATTGGAGGGGAACCAAACTCTTTTCATATCATTCTTTTTTACGAGAAAACACGAAACTTCATATATTGCACATTCACTCTTTTCATATCATTGAACACACCTATAATATGATCAACACTAGAATTCTAAATAATGTCTTTATCAATAAATTTGATCAAATAACTTATTGATTATTCCTCCAACTTCTCTTCTTCTTGCAGACTAATGCTTGTAATCGATAATAGTTATGAGGGAAGGGGTTACAGAAAGGTAACTACTTAATTTATTATTGTTTTAGTTTAGAGGAAATAGCCACTTTAAAGTTTAAAAAAAAAAAAAAAAAAAAAAATTATTGAGGGGTGAATCTATATAATTTGAAGATAATTATTAACTAAAAGGGTTTCAACTAGGCCAAGGAGGGTCAGGTAAAGCTGCGATTGTCAAGACTAGTAAAAAGATTTTTAAAATCATAATCCGTTCACCTTCTAAATCCATCCTTATTATTTTATGTTAGGAAGTAAATCTCCATTCATCTTTTGAAAAACTGTTGCTTCAATAATATAAATTTATTTTGTATATTAAAAACTAAGTAATTGAAAGCCCAAGGACAATCTAACTTGGGTCAGTGAGGGGCAATTGCTCACACTGAACTTTTGCAAAATTGTTACTTTAGTAAGGTGAATATTGTTCGTCAATTAAAAGCATAGGTAATTAAAGGGATGAATTGATACTCTCCAAAAATTTAATAATTTTTTTCACAATGATATGATATATGTCAATTTTTAATTGTTACAAACTCATAGACCTCTCTCCCCTACCATTATTAGGTTAGGTGTGGTTTTTTAACACTGTACATGCACTCTCCAAAAGTAATTTCTCCATTTTAAACTTTATCCTTTTTATTTCATCTCCCTTATCTCTCTCTCTCTCTCTCTCTCTCTCTCATGCCCATTGATTTACAAATTATCTCCCTTCTCACCTTTTCTTTCTAACTCTCGATTTGAGACTCGTCATATTGTTTGGATACATTGGTGGGCCAACACCCAAATTTTTGTTAGGAAAAATAGATGATTTTTCATAAGTAGATCAATCAATGAGAATAAAAATTAATATAAAAAAATTAAATCAACAATGACACAAAAATTTTTACGTAGTTCCCTCAATGTGAGGTACGTCCACGAGATCGAAATTCGATTCCACTATCAACCAAAAAGTTTCTAAACAATTACAAGAGACATGAATGGTCTCACAAAACCACCCTTAGGTGAATTTCAAATAATCACAATAAACAAAAGAAAAAACCTCACTAAATAGATGAACAAAAATTTTCGAAATCAAAATTGAAAAAGACCGCAAATCTGAATCAAAATAACCTCACCGAATTGAATTCCGCTGAATTAAATTCAGTCCAAAAACATTCACACAGCAGACTGATGACACCAAGTTCAATTCCCCAGCACAGTCTCTCACCAAAAATATGGAAGATTGATACCCGCTGCAGTCTCCTCCGGAAAACTAAACAAATTGCTAAAATTTGGGCTTTTTTTTATCAAAACTCTAATGGTTACCAAACAAATTATTAAATACTTATTGGGCTTCTAAAAATTAGATATAATATATTAAAATATATTATAATCAATACTAAACTAAATTAAATATTTTTAATAAATTAATTGGGTCTCATACTCCAATAAGAAGGTATACTCAACAATTCTCCCCCTACCGACTTAAATGGAGACATCAACCATACCCGCCAAAATTCGACACTTCAAATGTTTGTCCCTCGGCAGAGTCTTAGTCAACATATCCGAAATATTATCATCTGTGTGAACTTTTTCGACTTACAGGCCTATAGCCATGTCTATAATGGAAAGTCCAGGCATATAGAATTGAGACATAGTTGTGTTAAGTAATTAATTACAGAAGGTGTGATTGCCATTAGTTATGTAAAGTCAAGTGAAAACTTGGCTACCCCCTTAACAAAGGGACTTGCAAATGATTTGGCGTGGAAAACATCAAAGGGGATGGGTCTTAAGCCCACTTAACATAATCACTCATGGTGGAAACTCGACTCAACACTTGAAGAAACATCAAGTCTTAAGTTCAATAAGCCCAAGTACACCATATGTCGTGATTGCAAACACTTAGTTTTATTTCATTTTCATACTAAGGTTGAAGTGCTTGGTACCTGTAATGTGAAAAGAAGAGGATGAGTTAGTAAACTCTTAATAAGCTTACAACTGAGTTGTTAGGATAATGTAATTACAGAAGTACTCTTAGCAAGCTTACATATGCGAGTGTAGGTGGTGGTGCCGCTTCTTATGAGTCCAAGGGCTTGACTCTAGAGCGCTGGTGAAACAGGATATAAACAAAAGGTCAATCCACGTGTCGGTTTATTTGAATACTTGAGGTAACTTGTACTGTGTGTAAGACATGTCCGGTTAGTCGTATAAGATCACTAGTTCAAAGACAAGTCTACTATGCCATCTTCACTAACTTTGAGATGTCTTCACTAAGTTAATGATTCAAATCGTAAGATATCTTCACCTAGGCATAAGGCTGCCAAGTGAACCAAGAATCATCATCTGATATTTTGAAATGGTGGGGGAATGTTGGGGAATTTTCAAAATGGATTTCCAAATTTGTAGTTTATTTTTGGGTGTTTTCAAAACCTTCCATGTTTTTCTTTGGAAAGCATAAAATAAGCTTGGGGCTTTGTCCCACATTGGAAAGAGAGAAAAATATGGAGCACTTAATAAAGTGCTACATGGAATATTTCTTTGAATATGTTATTATGGGATGAATGCTAGTGTACACGCACTCGCATCGCAACACACACACACACACACACACACACACACACACACACCTACGCGAGTGTGGTGTGGGCAGTGAGCTGTGCGGCGTTTGATGGCTCACTTTGCACTTAGCACAGACAGATTGGAGTGATAACGTGGATCCAACGTGGCATGGGTGACGTGGCATCCATTGGCAGTGAGTCAACCAACCAATCGAATGGTTGTATGTCCGATCTGGAGCAATTTGATTATAGCCGTTGATTGGAGATATGTGCGATCGTACGAATGAGATGGAACCCGATCATGATTAGGTGTGATTAGTCAAGGCATCTATTCGGTGTGAGAATGATCTGCACTGTAGATCGTCGATCCAACAGTCAGATCTAATGAGATGCGATCAAAGGACATGACCATTCAATCAGATCTTTCAAGGCCTATAAATAGGTTACGAAATAATCCATTTCATTCCATTCAAAAAATTCAGAAGCATTCCTGCAATTCTCTCTCTCTCTCTCTCTTCCTCTTGATTTTGAGTTTTCAATCAAGAGTTTCTTAAGCAAATTTCTATTTTTCTTACTGGTAATCAAGTTCTACAGATTTGATTATCAGTGTCTTGGTTTTCTTGTTTATATCAAGAGTATTCTGATTTACTGTAGTTAGTGTAGACACCGGTAAACTTGATCTTTAGATCAGACTTCATTGTGTTCTGGAGGTGAATTTGCTGTAACTTCCTGCACACCTTTTGGTGGGTGCAAATATTGTCTTTACGAAAGCGACTAAGTAACCCGACTTGAAGCATTATATTTCTGTTCTACATAGGCAAGTTCATCACCAAGTTTTGAAGACCAGAAGACCGCCAATTGAAAAATTGAAGACGAATTGTTCCAACACTGTCATGATCAAAATATTCTTCATGTTGTTGCCAAGAGCAGAGGACATAACATGGTTAGTTACATTCTCCAAACTCTTGAGCTCGAGAAGCTTTATAAACATGAGGGATAAGCATGGAAACACACCCTTGCATTTGGCCACCATGGATTGGCATCCAAAGATTGTTAGTACCCTAACATGGGATGAAAAAGTGGACTTATAATGAATAATAAGGGTATGTCTGCTCTTGATTCTGCTGAATACTACATGGAAAGAATGCCTTCATTTCGAAAGGTCTGCACTCAGCTAATTAAATAACCTTACACTTCAGATACCTAATCAAACATAACAAAATAAGGGTATGTCCACTCTTGATTCTTCATGTTATTTATTTATTTTTATTTGCATCAACTCCGCTTACATTAATATGTCTAACAACAGTTTGAGTGGGTTGATTCCACAATGTTAAGGAAACTTCAACAATAGACTATCGGTGCTGAATTTAGGGATCAATAGCTTTCATGGCACGTTTATTGCAACATTTACCAAAGGCAACATGCTAAGGAATCTTAACTGGAATGGCAACCAAATTGAAGGACATGTTCCGCGATCTTTGTTCAATTGTAGACACTTGGAAGTTCTAGATCTTGGAAAATCAAGATAAATGGTACATTTCCCCACTGGTTGGGAACTCTTCGAAACTTGCAGGTGCTTGTCTTGAGATTTAATAGGTTTCATGGTCACATAGGCACCTTCAAGACCAAGGGCAAACAACCTTTCCCTAAGTTGAGAATTATTGACATGTCTTACAATGATTTCAGTAGGCTTTTGCCAACAAATTATATCAAACAATTTGAAGTTATGATGAATGTGGATGAACATGAAATGAAACTGAAATACATGGTGAGACTTATTACCAAGATTCTGTGGTGGTGGTGATGAAAGGATTGGAGATTGACTATTCAAGAATCTTAACAGTTTTCGCAATCATTGATTTATCAAGCAACAAATTCCAAGGAGAGATTCTGAAATCCATTGAGAAGCTTAATTCGTTTCGAGGTCTTAACTTATCTCATAACAACCTTACAGGCTATAGCACAACTTCACTTGGAAATTTAACAAACCTCTAGATCTTGGAAAAAACAAGATAAATGATATATTTCCCCACTGGTTGGGAACTCTTCGAAATTTGCAGGTGCTTGTCTTGAGATTTAATAGGTTTCATGGTCACATAGGCACCTTCAAGACGAAAGGCAAACAACCTTTCCCTAAGTTAAGAATTATCGACATGTCTTACAATGATTTCACTGGGCTTTTGCCAACAAATTATATCAAACAATTTAAAGCTATGATGAATGTGGATAAACATGAAATGAAACTGAAATACATGGTGAGACTTATTACCAAGATTTTGTGGTGGTAGTAACGAAAGGACTGGAGATTGACTATTCAAGAATCTTAACAGTCTTCTCAATTATTGATTTATTAAGCAACAAATACCAAGGAGAGATTCCAAAATCCATTGAGAAGCTTAATTCGCTTCGAGGTCTTAAATTATCTCATAACAACCTTACAGGCCATATCCCAACTTCACTTGGAAATTTAACAAATCTTGAATCATTAGACCTTTCCTCAAACGAGCTTGTTGGGGAGATTTCACAGCAACTGGCAAGTCTAATGTTTTCTTGAGGTACTAAATCTTTCAGACAACCAACTAGTGGGATGAATTCCTCGAGAGAGCCAATTTAATACATTTGGGAATGACTCATACAGTGGGAACTTGGCCTTATGTGGATTCCCCTTATCAAAGATATGTGAGGAACAACAGCCATTGCCATATTTACCAACACTCTAACAGGATGAAAATTCATATTAGGAGGGTGGATTTAACTGGAAAATTGTTGTGATGGGGTATGGATGCGGCTTTGTATTTGGAATGGTTATGGGATATCTTATGTTTGTAACTCGAAGTCCAGAATGCTTGATGAAAATTGTTGAAGGAAAACAATATAAGAATGTGAAAAGGTCTAAGAAGACTGCCCACTGACGCAGTAAATGAAGAAATCAGCAAAAACAAATGCTGTCATTTAGGTAAGTAGAATTTATCTTTGAAGCATTACTTTATTGAATTATCTTTTATGGTTTCTATGTATACGCTATTCTTGAGTTGTTAATGCTTTTATTTCAAAACTAGATCTATTCCATTAAGTAGCACAATAAAGCAATGGTGTTGACTTGAAGGGGTGTCTTATGTAGTTGTTGTATTTGAGTCCATGTGCATCTGGATAGCAGCTATACAAGATCACTTCAAAAGATTTTACCTTTGTTTCTGTATTGAGTTCCAATGCTTTGTTAAGTTGTTTAGTTTTCTTAAAGCACAAGTTAAATAAGAATTGCATGTCATGACTCTTTCTTGTTTCTTTTCTCACATCATGTAGCAACCTTTAAAGATTTTCACTTTTTGTATGTAGCAGATTTTAAATTAGATTTCAGTCAAACTTGGCCTTGTTGAGTTTTCTAACTTCAAAATGCAATATTAATCTTTCAAGTTACAACTCAAACCGTTCCCCTTGTTTCATTCTTAATCATTTTTGAATGACAGAATTGTTGGCTACTTGATAGAGAATTCGCATTGAAAATAATGACGTGTTATTTCTTTTTGAAATGTTGCCAAGTTTGCTTGTTGGGAGGTAAAAACATTCTCAATTCAACGGCGACTAGGGGATCACATTGGAGATATTGACTAGCTCTTGTTTCTATTGAGATGTGGGAACTTTGTGATTAATAATAGTAGAAAAATGGCAATACGGAGAGTATTGATTGGAAATGTTGTTCATAAGCAAGAAAAGAATCATGGAAATACAATTAATAGTAAGATTTACTTTTTTTCAATTGTGATAGTTTGGTGTGCTATATTGTTGTATTTTCTCTACCAACTCTCCTAAATACAATAAACTATTAACTGAATGATTGTTATAAACATTAAAAAAGAATATGCCATTTATTTAAGTCAACCGATCTTAATGTGTCTTGTTGTTCCCTTCAGTTTCTGGCTATAGGCAGAGCTCCTCCAGTTTGGATGTTTGTATTTCACAACCAATCAGGATATTCAAACTAGTCTTCTAGTTTAGTATGAGCAATAGATGTTTGTCACATTGACACTTTTTATAAATTAATGGTTAAGATTTTCTCTACTTATTTACAAATTCACAATTAGATCCAAATAAAAAAAACTTGACCCAATATTTAATATGTTAATTGGTAGACAATTTGAGTGCTCAAACAACATTCTTTAATCCATATTCAGATTGGAAAGAAGCCGTTCTCATTGAATTATGTACAAGAGCATTGGATAAATTTTCTCTCAAACTAGTTTTTTTTTCTAACCAACTACCTAATTCAATCAACAATCTTTGATCCTTAGTTAGTTTGTACCTCACTTACTACTAACTTTAACATTTCTAAAAACTATTTAAATGAATGGAAATCAAATATTTCTTGGATAATCTTAAGATTGTATTTCGATTTTAAATTTATGAAAAAATTTGTGAAGTTGTGAAGAAAGAAAATAAAAAAAATAAGGGTAGTTTTTTGGGGCACTACCAAGTTGTTTGGCTTTGTCTAAACTAGCTATTTTTTGGCTATTTGAGCAAAAATCAAAGCCTATTTGACAATGGCTTATTTAGCTGATAAAAAGTAAGAAAAAAAACAATTTACCACAACTAAAAAATTTCTAACTCTCCCACCACAATACAAAATCTTCTCAGGTGACTCATTTTCACATTCAAAACAATTTCCCACAACTAAAAATTTTCTAACTCTCCCACCACGATACAAAATCTTCTCATGTGAAGACACTACGCCAAAAATGAGCATTAACGGCGGTTTTTTACCGCCGTTAAAGGATGTAAAACCGCCGTTAAAGCCTTTAACGGCGGTTTTAACGGCGGTTTCGTTACCGCCGTTTATGCGCGTGTCGGAAAAAGTAAAACCGTCGTAAAAAGGCAAAATACCGTCGTTAAAAATCGACCAAAAACGGCGGTTTCGTAGGGCCAAAAACGGCGGTTTTTAACCGCCGTAAATAGGTTAGAATTTTTCAAAAAATAATTCTTTCTTCTTGCACTCCCCAAGTTTTGAACCCATGACCTCTCATCCACCCACACCACCAACCACTTTGCCACAGCCACTTTTCATGAAATATATTACCTAAATAAATATTTAAATATTACTTTTACTTTGTAGATGGTTTTGCCGGAGTGTCGCCGGAGTACCGCCGGAGTGTCGCCGGAGCTTCGCCGGAGCTTCGCCGGCAAAGACCGCCGGCATTAACGACGGTAATGGTTGAGCATTAGCGGCGGTTTTATTACCGCCGTTAAAAGTGGGCATTAACGGCGGTTCGTTACCGCCGTTAAAAGTGAATTTAATTACCGTCGTTAAAGACACTTTTAGCGACGGTTTTTTTAACGGCGGTAACGAAACCGCCGGTAAAAGTACTATTAACGGCGGTAACGAAAACCGCCGTTAATAGTACTTTTAACGGCGGTTTTCGTTACCGCCGTTAAAAAAACCGCCGTTAATGCTCATTTTTGGCGTAGTGAGAGTAGGATGCTCATTTTCACATTCAAAAGCCAAAAAAATTGATTAGCTGATGTTTCAATACAGGTTTTTTCTTTTTACCAAGCTCAAAATTTAGTTTTTGATTTGGTGCCAAACATGATAAAATGAGATGGCAAATTATATTGATTTTTCTTGAGATTTAGTGAAAATATAAGAAGTTCTATAATTTGATATAATAATACTGTTAAATGGACTGATACTAATGTAGATGATGCAAAATCAGTAAGATAATCGTTTTAAATATAAAAAATAATAACATCATTTTCCATCCATATGATCAATGAATTATTGATGAAAAACTAAGAGTTAATTACCGAAAAGTCTTATTAACAAATGTTATGGCAGCTCATGTCGTATATAAGATTTTTTGAATCAATAAATCCTATTTAGTAAAACTGACAATATTATCAGTTTTTCTCAATTTTCAAAACTAAGAACATTATCAATTTTGCATAGTAATATTCCGAATAATTGTTTCACTAATTGATAAATAAATAAAAAGAGAGCATAAGATTAAACATTTTTGCCTTTCTACTTTTGGTTTGATTCAACTATTAAATAAAACGAGAACATTATCAGTTTTTTCATTTTAAAGGGTTTTTTTTTTTTTTTTTTTTTTTTAGTTTTGCATATCAATGTTCCATCATCATGCTCCTTTATAGGCACAAAATTTTCAATCTTACACAAAAATAATTTAGTTTTTTCAATTTTTTGCGCATAAATTTTTTTAGTTTTTTCAATTTGAAAATTAATATTTTAAAGTTTTGAAAATCTAATAAAATGTCAAGTTGTCATGTTTCTTTATAAATAATTATAAATGATGAACAATCATTGTTTGAAAGGTAATTCCGATAATTAAAAATTTAATGAAACTTAAAGGTCCAAAAAATTTTAATAAGACTTAATGAAATATAAGTTTATAAATTAGAACTTGTGTGTACATGTCCCAAAAATTAATGAATGCTATATAAATTAGAATCTTACACAGTCTAATGTAATTATGCTTTTTTTTTTTTTTTTTTGGCCTCCTTTTTTGCATACCTTATGTATACCCAAAATCAAGCCCGTCGATTTTTCATGTTAGAGTATTTCTAGCCTTTCACTACTTTTATTATTTTTTATTATTATCTAATTTTATTCTAATTTTAAAAAAAATTGATTTAATAGAAACAATTTTAATATTTCATCAAATTTTTATCAAAATATTTTTAAAGATCCCATCTCATTCCAAAAGATTTTTTTTCATGAAAAAAATCATATCAATACCTTATATTTTTAAATTTTCAACAAATTGAATTTAATAAAGAATTTGATGAAAAAAAACGTTTATCCCTTGATTTAGCGTCACCCTTAACCAAAATTGAAATGAAAAAAATTATAACATGGAAAGGTTTGTATTAGGGGCAACTCAAGCGGGTTTGGTCGGGATTAGGAGGTTGTCAAAATCCAACTCAAGTTGGGTTGAGACTTGCCCATATGCCTGATTTGTAGCTTAAGGTTGTCTTCCCAAGCCAAATCTTTATTAAACCCAAGACTGAATTGCACAATTTTTTTTTTCCCCAGCTAAATTATTAATTTATTAAAATTAGATTCTATTTATAATTTTTTTAGAAAACCATTAATAATATCAAAAAAATAATTTATATAACATAAGATGTCGCTATGATAGTCTTTACAATTTATAAGTGAAAATATAAAATGTAAGGTTTTGTGTTGTGTTACTTATGTATATGATATATTCAATATGATTTAATAATTTAAATTACTTTAAAATCATGTAATGGTTAAATTTTGTATGTATATTTAACATTTATATATATATATATATAATATTCCAGTTTTGAGTTACTCGGATTGTTTGATGTCTTTATCTAAATCTATCCAAATTTAATTCAGACTTTTAAAATTTTACCCAAACCCATATCAAATTCAAAAATATATCTTATCCAAATCCTAAAAAAATTCAAACTGAGCTCGAGTTGCTTGGATTGAACCTGCCTAAATTACACTCCTAGGCTAGACTTTGAGGTATTTTAAAAAGTAGGTTACAAGTCAATTTTTTTATATTTTTTTGACTTTTTTTAATACAAGTAAAAAAATAAAAAAATAATATAATATAATCTTAAAAAAATTTAAAAAATCAAAAAATTAACTTTAAACCAACTTATCAAAATACACCTTTGTATTGGTTGGATGACTTGGAAAAATTTATCTCCCTTTTGTCCACTCAAACTTGGTTGGTCTCCCATCTCTCGAACAATTTCAGTCTCAAAATTTTCCATTTGCTCTTGCTTTCCAATACCAACTCCAACTTTTTCTCTACTTATGGCCAATCTTGACTTGGTTTGGGACCATTAGTGTAAAATATATTTGGATAAATTATATCAATAGTCTATGCATTAATTTTGGAGTATTTTTTTATAAACCTCTTTTCACCTACTTATATTCCATTTAATCCACATTATTTTTTTATGAGTGCTACTATTAGCACCTACCAAAATTCTTTGGACCCCCCATTTCTTTGGACCCCAACCCTAAACCCTAAATTTTAATAATATTTTTTTGAATACCCCTCTTATTACCAAATCTACCCATATTCATAATATTTTCACAATGAAATGCACACCCACCTAATTTTTCATCCCTCTCCTTCCCTGACTCACAATCTTCAGAGTTTGGAGCTTTGGTTCAGTATAGAATTCTTGGACCCCAACCCTCCATCACTCTCGTCGCCGTCTCGGCTGTCAACGGAGCATTCCGACGACTCTCATCTTCTCTGAACATTCTCTGTATCACCGAATCAGTAACCTCTCTCATCCTCTCATCATCATCTTCTTCATTGCTTTTTGTATCTTCGTCATCGCTGAGATCGATCGAAAATACTCTAATTTCTACAAGATTTGCATAACCGTTTGCAAGATGAGAAAAAACAGAATTATTGTCTGAATCGCCATCAAAATTCTGAATGTAGCCCAAAACAATTTGTTCACCACTGTGTAGCCGAAAAAATGTATTTTGTTCAGAACTGTTTTGTCGAACAATAATGATCCTGTCAGCCTGTATGTCTGAATAAAATTTGTTCATTACTGTGTAACTTGAATCCATTCCAATTCACAACTTAAAATAACATGAATTAAATCCATTCAAAATACATAACTTAAATCCATTCCAATTCACTCTTTTTCCATTCTAAGTTAGTTTAACAAAGAAAATTATATAACTGACTATCTGCATTAATGTTCGGAACCTATGTATTGAAAGAAAGGATTATGTTCGGTACTGTATTACCGAACATAATTCTAACAGTCAGCAAATCAGTACCGAACAGCTCAAACGAAACAAGAATGATCGAAAATGAACGAGAATATTAATACAAGATAGATAAACGACCGAGAATGTTGTCCTTGTCCTCCATTGCTCTACATAGTGAAATAAGCGATGAAGTATATGTTATACTTGAAGCAAAACTTTGAAGTTCAATAGCGTTGATGATGGTGATGAAGATGACACATTCAGGATTTAAGATGATTATGAAAAATAATAGATTTAGGGTTTATGTTAGTTGGTTATGAAAAGTAATAGGTTTAGGGTTTACAAACATGGAATACGTATAGTTGGAGTTGGAGGTGGAGGTGGGGGTAGGGGTGGGGGTGGGGGTGGGTGTCCAATATTATAGAGTATTAGTTCTTATTGATAGGTGGGTGTTCCATTTAATAATATTTTTTAATGTAATTTTACTTTAGGGTATAATTGTAATTAAAAAAATTATAAAATTGGGGGTCCAAAGAATTTTGACAGGTGCTAATAGCAGCACTCTTTCTTATGTACTAATAAGTCATATGGGTGACATAGTTACCAAAATACCCCTAATAATATTCACATTTATAATGTGAATGTTCCGTGATGTGAATGTTCACACCATCAATATAAATATTCATATTGTCAATGTGAACATTCACACATCAATGTGAATATTCACATTGTAAAATACGAATGTTCACATCACCAAATTAATAACCTTCCAAAAAATATTTGTAAGAGTAGAAATATTCATAAAATACCTTAAATATGAGAATTAGGATTTGTAGATCAAATGTCCAAATAATAGGACTTATTCGAATATAAAAATATCTTAAAAACACTTGAAAAATGATTTTCTAATAAATTTCTCATTAATTTTTTTATAACAAACGTGATTATCAATTTTCTAATAAAATGACTAATAAATAGTAAAACTCACTTTATTTTATATAATATATTTTTACATATAAAATGATATATATAGTTCTTAAAATGAAAAAAAGTAACAATTTATATATATAATATTAAATATATGAAAATGTTATGGCTTGCACCCCACACCCCTTTAGGGGTTACATACCATAAAATATGTATCTTTATTATAAAATTTTGTAATATCAATCACAAAATGTATAATTTTGCCACAAATTGAGATAACAAAATATTCAAAAAAAAATTTAAAAATATATCAATAAATCTCATTTTCAAGAGTATTATTGAGTCCTATTAAATTTCAACATAGACAATTAAGTCTTATTTTTTCTAGTTTATTCTAAAAATGTTCACTTTTCCCTAGTAATTTCTTACCATTCTTATTAAAATATGAACAACAATTATATAAATAATTTCAATTTACTTTAAAAAATATATTTTTTAATTGAAAAAAATTAAATAAACTTTTTTCAAATAAAATCATACTCAACAATTTGATCAAAAAAATTATTCATCATTTTTTGTTGCCTTGTACTATGGAAAATATATTTAATAAACAATCCAAAAGGTTTATTTTTATTATAATATTTCATCAAAGAAATTGTGAAAAATAATACCTGGCAAATTCATATGTTTTTCAACTGTATGACAACAAAAAATGATGAATCTTAAGCTTATGCTTTTGTTCAATAAAAAAGCATAGCAATCTCAAAAAGCTTTGTAAATAGTTGAGGCAATTACCAACTTTTAATTGATTTATGGCAAATTATATTAGTGGTCTTTATATTTTTGTTATAGATCCTTTTTGTCTTTATAATTTCAATGGATTGGATTTTGATAATAATTTATAATTTTGTCTCAATTTAATTCAATTGATTATAATTTTTAATTCTTTTCGATGAAAAATGATACATGAGTGACATGTGCCATGTTTTTATACGCAAAAATATAAACTTATTCAATTCAATAAGTTAACCTCAAACGAACTCAATAATATTTTTCAAGAACCCTAATTAACATTATCAATCGAACCAAATTAATACAAAATATAAAATTAAGAGTTTAAAATCAAACTAATTAAAATTACTCAAACTAAAAAGAGGTAATCGACAAAATACATTACTAGTGATGTAATTTGCCCATTGGAATTAAATACAAAGACTCACTATAGCCAACTTGCAAGTCATGGCTGATGGTGGAAGTCATGATGGACGATGGATACAATTACATAGTTGTCATGCATCATGATGGCAGTGTGTATAAGAATGAGTAATACATTTATTCCTTCCCATCACAATCCATCAAACTACCATCCTTCTTACTCTCCTCTCTTTTTCATATCTCTCTCTCTCTCTTGCTCAATCCTCCTACCTTCAAGAAAACAAAATGAGTTGGCTTATGTTTCTTCATCAATTTCTTATGCTATTTCTTCTTCTTCTTCTTCTACTTGTGCACGCCATACCTACCTTGAGGACCAAAGATTTTCACTTCCCCAATTTAAAACAACATTTACCATAACTCTTAATGCCTCTTCATATTGTGAATCTGATTCTTATCCTAAAATGGTATTCTGGAATGAAAGTAGTGATTGCTGCTCATGGAAGAGGGTCACGTGTGACTGGTTGAATGGTCATGTGATTGGACTTGACCTCAGTTGCAGCCAGCTTCATGGCACCATCCAAGACAACATCACACTCTGCCACCTTCTGGCTTTCAATGACTTCAATTTGTCTAGAATTTCATCCGAGTTTGGCTTGTTTGCGAGTTTGACCCATCTCAACCTCACTTACTCTAATTTTGCAGGCCGAATTCCTTCAAGAATCTCCCATCTATCCAAATTGATTTCCCTTGATCTCTCTTATTTAAATGAATATTATTTTTCTTATTACTATGAGGGGAGAATTGAACAACACACTTTCAATATGCTCCTTCGAAACCTAACCCAATTAAGAGAACTACACCTTGATTGGTTGAATATCTCTTCACCTTTACCTCATGCTTTTCTAAATCTATCTTCTTTGACATCTCTCAATCTTTTTTATTGTCAACTGCATGGGAAATTCTCGGAAAACATTTTTCTCTTTCCAAACCTACGAGAGCTCAATGTATGGGGAAATTCGGAACTCACAAGTAAACTTCCATACTTCAATGTGACTAGTTCCCTTCAGTTTCTTGTTCTCTCCGATACAAGTTTTTCTGGCCAATTGCCTGAATCAATCAGCAATCTTAAAGCCTTGAATATTTTGTACCTTTATCATTGCAACTTTTCGGGGTCAATTCCAGCCTCTTTTGGGAACCTTACACAAATCACTAAGTTAGGCTTCGGGTTTAACAATTTCAACGGTCAAATCCCCTCATCAATTTCAAACCTTGCAAAGCTTTCTTACTTGGATCTTTTCATAAACAATTTGAGCGGACAAATACCGGATTCCCTTGGTAACATGAGCCAACTTACTTGTTTGGATCTTTCATTTAACAATTTGAACGGTGAAATACTGAATTCCCTTGGCCACATGAGCCAACTTACTAACTTGGTTCTTTCCGAAAACAATTTGAATGGTCAAATACCGGATTCCTTTGGCAATATGAGCCAACTAACTCAACTGTACCCTTTTTATAATCAGCTAATTGGTCTCATTCCTTCATATGCAGTTGGGCTTTCAAAGCTACCTTCTATAATATTGAAAAATAACAGACTCAATGGGACAATTCCGTCTTGGTTATTTTCTCAACCTTCATTGGTTGATATAGATTTGAGTAACAATATGCTACAGGGACCAATTCCAGGATCAGTTTATGAACTTCAGAACCTAACAAACTTGGTGCTTTCATCAAATAACTTAAGTGGTGTAGTGGAGTTAGATAAGCTGCTTAAGCTAAAATATTTGTCCTACCTTGATCTCTCATATAATGGTTTCTTATTGAACATCAACAACAGTGTCAACTCTACCTTTCCCTACTTTGACACGATAAGATTATCTTCTTGCAACTTGAGCAAATTCCCAAACTTCTTGAGAGAACAGTCCGGATTGCGTTGTCTAGACCTTTCAAACAACAAAATTCATGGTGAAGTTCCAAAGTGGATATTTGATCTGGGGAAAGATTCATTGTATGATTTAAATCTTTCTCATAATTTCCTTACCAGTTTAGAGTGTCTTCCATGGAAGAATCTGAGATCAATTGACCTGCACTCCAACTTGCTCCAAGGATCACTTCCTGTTCCACCTAACACCACAGATTTCTTCTCTATCTCAGACAATAAATTGACAGGAGAAATCCCTCTATTGATTTGCGGTCTTTCACTTGCAGTTCTTGATGTGTCTAATAACAGTTTGAGTGGCTTGATTCCACAATGTTTGGGGAACTTAAGCAATTTTCTCTCGGTGCCGAATGTAGGGAACAATAGATTTCGTGGTACCTTTACTACGACATTTACAAAAGGCAACATGCTAAGGAATCTTAACTTAAATGGCAACCAAATTGAAGGACAAGTTCCACAATCTTTGCTCAATTGTAGGCACTTGGAAGTTATAGATCTTGGAAAAAACAAGATAAATGATACATTCCCCCACTGGTTGGGAACTCTTCGAAACTTGCAGGTTCTTGTCTTAAGATTTAATAGGTTTCATGGTCACATAGGCACCTTCAAGACCAAGGCCAAACATCCTTTTCCTAAGTTGAGAATTATCGACATATCTTGCAATGAATTCACTGGCCTTTTGCCAATAAATTATATCAAACAATTTGGAGCTATGATAAATGTCGATGAACATGAATGGAAATTGAAATATATGGGTGACTACTATTATCAAGATTTTGTGGTGGTAATGATGAAAGGACGTGAAATTAAATATTCAAGAATCTTAACAGTCTTCTCAATCATTGATTTTTCAAGAAATAAATTCCAAGGAGAGATTCCAAAATCCATTGGGAGGCTTAATTAACTTCGGGGTCTTAACTTATCCCATAACAACCTTGAAGGCCGCATTCCAACTTGGAAATTTGAAGAACCTTGAATCATTGGATCTTTCCTCAAACAAGTTTATTGGGGAGATTCCTAAGCAATTGAAAAGTTTGATGTTTCTTGAGGTACTAAACCTTTTGGACAACCAACTAGCAGGACCAATTCCTCAAGGGAGCCAGTTTAATACATTTGGAAATGATTCATACAGTGGGAACTTGGCCTTGTGTGGATTCCCTTTATCAAAGAAATGTAAGGAACTGGAGCCACTGCCATCTCCACCGACACTACAACAAGATGAGAATTCAGAAAGCTCACGCAGATTTAACTGGAAGTTGTAGTGTTGGGGTATGGATACGGATTTGTATTTGGAATGATTGTTGGATATCTTATGTTTGTAACCAAAAGACCAGAATGGCTTATGAAAATTGTTGAAGGAAAACATAATAAGAAGGTGGAAAGGTCAAAGAAGGGTGCCCACTAATGCAGTTAAAGAAGAAATCAACAAAGTCAAATGGCATTATTAGGTAATTGGAATTTATCTTTGCAACATTACTTTGTTGGATTATCGTTTATAGTTTCTATCTATAAGCTATATTTGAGTTACTATTTTTTTTTTTCTTTTTTTTGAAAACTAGATATTTTCCTTTAAGTTTTTTTTTGGGTGAGTAATATTTTCCTTTAAGTTGCACAATAATGCAATGGAATCCAATTGAAGGGGTGTCTCACCTAGCCGTTGCATTTGAGTGTATGTGCATCCAAATAGCAGCTATACATGATCACTTCAAAAGCTTTACTTTTGTTGCTGTAATAAATTCTAAAACTTTGTTAAGTTGTTTAGTTTTCTTAAAGCACTAAGTTAAATAAGAGTTGCATGTTATGACTATTTCGTGTTTCTTTTCTCGCATCGTGTAACAACCTTTGGAGATTTTCACTTTTGTGTGTAGTTGCTTTTAAATTGGATTTCAATCACAGAAGACGAGGCCTTGCCAAGTTTTTAACTTCGAAATGCAATCTTACAAGTTACAACTCCAACCATTCCCCTTGTTACATTCTTAATCATTTTGAGGAATAGAAATGTTGGCTAGTAGATAGAAAATTCGCATTAAAAATAATGTTTATATATTACTCTTTGAGCAGTGCTTTTACTCGTTGCTATTGTAGTCCAGCCGAGCTTTCAACATCTTTTCTCTTCCATACCTTTCTATCAATGAACAGAATAGATGATAATTAGTTTGTTTTTTCCTTTTTTCATCTTCAATGGCGATTGGGGGATCAAACTGGAGATATTTTTGCTTGTTCTTGCTAAAAAATGTGGGAATTTTGTGATTAATTGTAGTATGAAAATGGTAATACGGAGAGTATTAATTGAAAACATCGCTCATAGGAAAGAATGTTGTTGAGATTGTGAAGTCTGATTAATTAGTATTGTACACGTCATTACGTGATCACGGATCCAACTAATGTGACCATGTAATTTTAATGCATCATTTTTTATTTTTTATTTTTTTTGGCTTTCTTTTTTCTAGTTGTTTATAGCTAAAAATAGTAGTTTAGTGTGCTGAAATTATTATTGTGTTCTAAGAAGTTAATTATGTCTTTTTATATTGTTGTTGTTTCTCTGCCAATTCTCCCAAATACAATGAACTATTGATTGAATGACTGCTATGAGCATTAAGGCCCTGTTGGTTTAGGCTTAAATAGCAATATTTTTTTGTTATTTATGAAATAAGAAATTAACCCCGTTTGGCAATGTCTTAAAAAAAACAAAAAAACAAAATCTACTCATATGAAGAAAAAGGATAATACTTATTTTCACATTCAAAAGTCAAAAAAATTGATTAATTGATGTTTCATATAAGTTTTTCTTTTTTACTAAGCTCAAAATTTAGCATTTTGATCAGCCGCCAAAGGTAATAAAAAAGAAAAGAAAAATTACATTGATTTTCTCTAAAATTTAAAGAAAATACAACAGATATCACAATTTAAGCATAATTATACAGCATTCTCTTTTAATAGAGCTAAAGGAATAAAAATTAATACAGTCAGTGTAAAAATGATGATAATATCATTTTTCCATTTAAGCATGTCCAATTCTTAACTTCCTTTTTTTTAATTAAATTAAAATTTGATATAAAATAAATAAATAAATAAAGCTCAAAAACTTGTGTTACTTTTATTACTTAAACATTAAATAGTAGTGAGGTTAGGTTAGTTTTTGTTATACATTGTTTGTTGTAAATGTCAAACCAGAAATTGTCAACAAAGAAAAGGGCACTTGACTCTGTAATTGTACGGGAAAGAAATAAACCTTCTCGTATAATCCTGTTGATCAAGTCTGCGCTCCTCCAAATGTCGTCGCTTTACTCCCTGAAAATACAAACGTGAGCTAGCCGGTGGGTGTGTGCCGGATACCTCTCCGATGCCAAAGTCAGCAAAATAGACAAATAAACAAAAACTCTGTGTATTCGAGAGTCAAAGTTGTGTTACCTCTCCATAGGTGATGTTGTGAGCTTTTATAAGTTCCGTGTGGCACAATCCTAGTAGGACTCTTATTTCTCCATGCAGAGTCCTCTTAGGAATTACTCTCCTAAAAGATAATGCTTATCCTTCAACACCCCCCCTCACTGCTTAAACCAAGTGAGATGGTCCTAGCTCGGTGGTATGTCCAAACGACCGAGCTAGCATTGCCATGGTACAATGACAATGTAACCGAGCTAACAATACCCATATTACATTTATCCCAACGCTTTATGTGTAACATGTACCTCGGCTTCACCTGTAGACCGTGCTAACCATAGCGTACTTGGACCGAGCTATTCAACAGCAAGGTCCTGAGTAGAAGCCAAAAATACCTCGGTTCAAGATGGTTTGACCGAGCTACCTGTCACCGCGCCGACCAAGCTAACCACCAAGCTCTTTCGGACGAGGCTATCTGTAAGGCTCCTCTGGACCGGACTAATTACAAGCCCCTTTTACTCAGCCCTTCTAATTGTGGCCCACAGAATGGCCCATTACCCAGCTCGGCCCAATTTACATATAAATTACCCTCTCAATTGCCCCTTAATTCCATCTGCGCAGCATGATAGGGATTACCTGTTACCAACCGAGCTAAAAAACTTTAACCTTCCAACCGAGCTAAAAAACTTTAGCCGTCTAACCGAGCTAAATTCACACCGTGCTACCAATCTGTCCGGTCAAAACGTCTTTTCAGTCTATAAAACTGAATCGATTTCCATTCCAAGGACACGTGGCAGACTTTGATTAGCCCAATGCAGCTATCATGCCATCTTCGTACTCCACGTTTTTTGAACAGTCCCGACTTTTTGTTCTTCCCTCTACACAAAACAGATCCTTCGTTTTGAATCAAATACTTCACTATTCATTTCCTTCTTTCTCTCTTTCTGAGCTTCCATCTCCCCTCAACCTTGTATTTGCAGAGCTCGTGTTTGTTGCTGCTACTACCTCCATCTTCAGTGCCTTCACTTTGAACTGGTAAGTGGTTCGAATCTTTTTCCTTTCTGTTGATTTCGTACCTTTTTTGCAACACAAAGCATGTTTTATTTGTATGTTTTTCAAAGCACATTCCACTTTTGCTTCCATATTTCTGGAAAAAACCACGCAATAGAACCATTTGATTTTACGAATAATCTGAAAAATACTATATTTGATCCAAAATCACACATCAACTGAACTAGGATACTGTTTGTATTAGATGCAAGCCTCCCAACAACCGCACTAAAGCTCCACGCCATACTTGCGGTTTCCATAGGTTAGGGACCTTTTGTTTCTTTTAACTGAGCTATCGAACCGTACTAGGTTTGTGCAATACTATGCTAGAAAGCCTCAACCACCGACCGAGCTAAAACTTGGGGCTAAACCAGCTCCCTTAGTTCAAATCGAACTAAGAATGCTGCCCCAAAGGCTCAACCGGGCTAAAGTCCCTTGCTTAAACCGAGCTAAGACTGGATAACATCCCACGTAGCTGAGCTAGGACTTCATTTATCTTGCCTATGTTTCTTGTAGCACGGTCCTACGATCTGTACTTAACACCTTTCTTTTTCACTTTGCAGACTTAGGTTGCCCAGGCACTCCTTTGAGCGCTCAACCGAGCTACTCAGCGTCATTTCTCGACCGAGCTAATACTTAAGCTAATTTATTCATAATTTTAATAGCAAATGGGTAAATATAGGTTTTTAGTAAACTCACCAGGGGCCATGGCCAAGTTCCGAAGGGACTACCATATCCCTGATGACGTCCATCTCACCTTAGCCGAACTAGATACCACACCCTGGGGAAACCCTGGCTTTGTTCCCTTTACCCTTTTTTCCATTGTAGAAACCAGACTAAGATTCCCTGTACAGCCTCTTCTTTGCGAGTTCCTCAGACAAACCAACCTTTGTCCTACCCAGCTTTCCACCAACTCTTACCGCATAATAAATGGTATCGCCGAGCTAAGCCGCCGGGCTAGCCTTAATCTCGGTTTAGCCAAGCTCTTCCACCAATATTCCATAGGCTCACATGAAGATGGCTGCGTTTACTATCTTAGAATAAGGCGCCGGCGTGAAAAGATAATAAAGAATACCCCGGACAAGGATGTAAATGATGATGATTTCTTCTGGGTCTCTGGGAATTCGAAGACCACGAAGCCCAGATCACGGGCGACCGAATTAACTGGAATAAAAGAGTCGTTGGTATAACTATCTCGGCCCTATTTCACGTTCTTTCTCTTACTTCGGTACTTACTTTTAACCGTACTAACTGTTGTATCTTTCCTTCATGCAGATTTGAACTTTCTCAAGTCCCAATACAGCTACCCCAACTTAAACACACTTCGCGCCGCACTCCGATATCCAAACAGGAGCTGGGCCAAGCTACTGAATTTTGAGCCGACCTACCGATACAGCAGTAGACGAAAGACCAAGGTAACTGACTTTTTGTTGGAAGCCTCTCCTGAACCGGACCCAACCTTGCCTCAAATCAATCTGATCCCTTTAACCGCTGGGCAAGAAATGGCCAAGAAGAAAGCCGTAAGAGCCCTCCTCACCGAGACAAACCAGCCCGAGATACCACCAGCCGGTCAAACACAGGAGACTGTGGTAGCCTTACCATCCCACCGGCCTTTATCATCTCGGGCAAGCAAGCGTGCTCGGACTTCCATAACCGAGCCACGCCTTGTTGACGAGGATGAAACCGTAGTGGCTCAAACCACTCCACCAAGCCCCCACCTGAGTGCTTAAACTGAGCTAGCTCCTCAAAGTGGGTGCCAAAGATCATGTTTCAGAACCGCGCTATCAAGGATTCTGACTCAGTGGTCGCAGAAAAAGACCACTTGATGGCATTCAACCTTGCCAAAAGCCTTTGTCTTCCAGCCGACATGAAGCACCATGACCACCTAACCGAGCTGAAGGCCATTCGCTCGTCTACAAAATCAATGGTGCTGGTAAGTAGCTTATTTGCTTATCTTTCAAATTTTTACAACTTTCGGCTCGATTTTACCTAAAAGTTTCTTACCATCCTTTTGCAAGCTATACAAAAAAACCACATCGCTCAAAAGCGAGTGTTGGAACTTCGAAAAACCACTAGGCAGGCCATGGCTGAGGCTAATGAAAAAATGACCGAGCTAAAAGAGTCCCAACAAAAGATGGCTGAGCTAGAGACCGAGGTGGCTCGACTCACCAGACTAGTTACCTCGGCTGATGCTGATAAACAAAAGGCCCTGGCCGTGATGAAAGATAAATACCTGCGCGAGCTGGCCAAGCTCGATGGCAAGAAGAGCACGGAGATCGCCGAGCTGAGGAAGAAGGCAGAAGACGCAGAGGACCGGGGTTACAAGGAGGGGGAGGCCACTTACATCAAGCAATGCGAGGCGGCCAGAGACCTATTCTTCAAATGTGAATGGAGGGCGGCCGTGGCGCACCTCGGTCACGGCCCCGAGACCGAGGTCTTCAACCCTCCTTCGTATTTCATACTGAGCTCGATAGTGGAGTATGCCGCTGCCATTCAGCAACAATTTCTTCAAGAGGAGAAGGATGAAGATGCTGCTCCAGAAGACACCCAGCCCGGTCGCTAGTCTATCTCCCCAACTCCAGTGGTCTCCACTCCTCCTCTGCCTGCCGTGTCTGATACGGTGCCTTCGTCCGAGCTCAACCAGGGGGGGCTAGCCACAACTGAGCTACCTCCGGGTGAAGACCAGGTTGTGCTGGGTGCCGATTTAGATGACCTCTTTGCCTGGTTCTGTACTTTTCTTTTCTTTAGGTGCTAACCTTGGAAGTTTTTTGTAACAGGGCCATGGCCCCGTCTTTTACACTTGGACTTTGCATTATCAATGAAATCTTCTTTTGTTTTCCTCAACTGTTATTTTGGTTTACTTCCATGCTTATATTTACTCTACAAATGTAATCTGAATGTAGTGTAACATTTTCCAACCGAGATAACTATCTCGGTTTTAACCTTGAAATCTCTGGTCATACCTGCCAACCTCTTCAGTCTAGGTCGTTACCTTGGCTGAAGATCGTAATAAGTTGTATTCTAGCCAACCACTCTTCAGCCTTGATCTTTATCTCGGTTGAAGAGTATTACCAAGTGTTGGTTTTTCCAGCCAACCACTCTTCAGCTTGATCCTTATTTCAGCTGAGGAGCACTAAGTGTTGGTTTTTCCAGCCAACCACTCTTCAGCCTTGATCTTTATCTCGGTTAAAGAGTACTAAGTGTTGGTTTTTCCAGCCAACCTCTTCTTCCTAGATCCTTATCTCGGCTGAAGAACAATAAGTGTTGGTTTTTCCAGTCAACCACTCTTCAGCCTTGATCTTTATCTCGGTTGAAGAGTACTAAGTGTTGGTTTTTCCAGCCAACCACTCTTCAGCCTTGATCTTTATCTCTGTTGAAGAGTACTAAGTGTTGGTTTTTCCAACCAACCTCTAAGTTGGTTATTTCTGCCAACTTAGAGTGAAGTGTTTGGTTATTCCTGCCAAACGTCCTGTAGCCTGGATCCTTATCCTAGGCTTAGGAGAGGTGTTGGTTATTCTAACAAACCTCTAAGTTGGTTATTTCTGCCAACCTAGAGCGAAGTGTTTGATTATTCCGACCAAACGTCCTACAGCCTGGATCCTTATCCTGGGCTTAGGAGGGGTGTTGGTTATTCCAGCCAACCTCTAAGTTGGTTATTCTTGCCAACCCAGAATAAAGTGTTTGGTTATTCCGACCAAACGTCCTGGATCCTTATCCTGGGCTTAGAAGAGGTGTTGGTTTTTCCAGCCAACTTCTTCAGCACTGATCCAAATCTTAGCTGAAGAGAGTGCAAAGTTGGTTATTCCGGCCAACTATGCTTTCAGTGTGCCTAACTCACTAAAACAATCTTTTACAGAAGGAAACAACTATACTGAAAAGAAACTACTTGTTTTATTGAGAAAGAAAAAATTACAAATACTTGAAAGAAAAGCTAAAAATAAAATAGTTTGAGATTATCAGTGTTCCATGGCCTGGGAATGGCTTTGCTGTCTTCATCTTCTAAGTGGTATGCCCCTTTTCCTGCTAATCCAACCACCTTGTAAGGTCCTTCCCAATTAGGCCCTAACTTGCCATCTCCTGGTACTAAGGTGTTTCCCATCACTTTGCGCAATACCCAATCTCCGATTTTGAATTGCCTCGGATGTACTGTTTTGTTATACTTTCTGGACAACTCTTGCTGGTACGAGGCAATGTGAACCAGTGCTTTTTCTCTTCTTTCTTCTGCAAGGTCGAGTTCCAGTGCTATGGCTTCTCCATTTAAATCTGGATCAAAATTTTCACTTCTAATTGTGGGGAGGCCAACTTCCAGTGAGATTACTGCTTCCATGCCATAGGCCAAGGAAAAAGGTGTTTCGCCAGTAGACCGCCGAGGTGTGGTACAGTAAGCCCATAAAATGTGGGGAATCTCTTCAGCCCACTTGCCCTTTGCTTTCTCTAACCTTTTCTTCAATCCATCCAAAATGACTTTGTTTGATGCTTCCGCTTGGCCATTTGCTTGGGGGTATGCCGGTGTAGAGTTTTAGAATTCTATCTTGTATTCTTCACAAAAGCCTCTAAAAATTTTGCCGTCGAACTGAGTGCCGTTATCTGATATTAGAGCTTTTGGTATGCCGAACCGAGTGATGATATTCTGCCAGATGAACTTCTTCACATCTTTCTCCTTTATTGATGCTAGTGCTTCTGCCTTCACCCACTTTGTGAAGTAGTCTGTTGCTGCAAGAAAGAACTTTCTGTTGCCAGGTGCTGTTGGAAGTGGTCCTACTATGTCCAAGCCCCATATTGCGAAGGGCTATGGGCTAGTTAAGGGTAGAAGTTCTTTGGCTGGTTGATGTATTTGGTGTGCGAACTTCCAGCATTTCTCGCACTTCTTGACGTATTTCTCTGAATTTGCTTGCATGTATGGCCACCAATATCCTTGCAAAATGGCTCTGTAAGCTAATGATCTTCCTCCTTGATGGCTTCCGCATACGCCTTCGTGTATCTCGAACAAGAATGCTTCAACTTTGCTGGGGTGGACACACTTTAGGTGAGGTCCTGTGAAGGATTTCTTGTACAAGGCCATTGATGGGGAGAGCCAAAATCGCTATGACTTTGCTCTTATTTTGTTGGCCTCTTTCTTTTCTTTTGGTAAGACGCCGTCTTTTAAGAACATTATAATGGGGTCCATCCATGAAGGGCCTAGTTCGGCACAACATACCTCTTCTACTTCGGGTTCTTCAATGCTTGGTCTTGGTAGGTAGTCAATCAGTAACGGATGAGGGATGGATGTATCTGCCATCAAAACAAAGCCTGCTAGTTCGTCTGCTCTGCTGTTTTCTTCCCTGCCGATTTGCTCTATTCGCACTACTTCAAATTTGTTGATCTCTTTTCTGACTAACTCTTGGTACTTAGCCATCCTGTCATCTTTTGCCTCGTAGTCGCCTGAAATTTAGTTTACCATTAGCTGTGAGTCACTGTAAACCATTAGCTCGGTGGCCTTCATGTAGAATGCTGATTTTAGGCCTGCCAGAAGTGCTTCATACTCCGCTTCGTTGTTTGATGCTGGGAAGCCAAGATTGACTGCTTGCTCCACTATTAGGCCATCTGGCGAGATGAGGACTATGCCCAGTCCTGCTCCATGCCTGTTGGACGCTCCATCCATGAAGAGCTTCCACATTTCTCCAACGAACAGTTTCCAGCAAGTGAAGAGATCGGATGATGTCTTGGGGTCATGAGTGCTGCTGATGTTTTTTTCAAGGTCCATGCTTGCTATTTGCCCCTCATTATCTGATTATACCAAGTCTTTATTTGTTGATGAGTCTTTGCTTGGTGTAGCATGGTTTGCTTCTTCCTCCCTTTGCTCACTCTAGTCTGCCTTAGGATCTGATTGGGTATCCTGTACCAGGGGTTGCGCTATTCCGGTGACAATTTCCATCCCCTTGGTTGTATCAGTCAAGTCCACTGGGCAGATGTGATGACTTCCTGGAGTGAATTCTGCGACAAAGTCTGCCAAAACTTGAGCTTTTATCGCGGTTCTGGGTTGAAACTTGATGTCGAACTGTCCCAACTCTACTGCCCACTTCAAGATTTGCCCAGAAAAGTTCGCTCTCTCAAACAAAGCTTTTAATGGAAAGGCTGTGAGAACGATTATGGTGTGGGCGTGAAAGTAATGCGACAACTTCCTTGAGGCCATCATCAAGGCTAAGGCCAATTTTTCCAATGGTAAGTACCTAGTTTCTGCGCCCAGCAATGTCTTGATGACATAAAAGATGGGTAGATATTGGATTCTTTCCGCTCGGACCAACACTGCGCTAATTGCGTGTTGTGAAACTGCCAGGTATAGAAATAGTTTTTCTCCAGGTATTGGAGTCACTAGCAACGGTGGAGAAGACATGTATTCTTTTAAGCTTTCTAGGGCGCGGTCGCATTTTTCATCCTACTCAAACTTGGCCTTTAATGCTTGAAAAAATGGTCGACATCTGTCTGACGACCGACTTATAAACCGGTTGAGCGCAGCTGCCATGCCGGTGAGATGCTGCACTTTTTTTACTGAGTTGGGCCTCTTTAGATCTTGGATTGCTTTGATATGAGAGGGGTCTGCTTCTATACCTCGGTTGGTCACTAGGAAGCCTAGGAATTTGCCAGATCCTACGCCGAATGCACACTTGGATGCATTAAGGCGTAGCTTGTGCTTCTTCAGAATCTGAAACATCTCGCCTAGGTCCCTGAGATGGTCATTCTTATCCTTTCTCTTGACCACCATGTCGTCGATGTAGACTTCCATTGTTCTGCCTAACAATGGTTCGAACATCTTGGTGACCATCCGTTAGAATGTTGCCCCTGCGTTCTTAAGGCCAAAGGGCATGACCTTGTAACAATACAGTCCTCTTGGCGTCGTAAAAGATGTGACCTCTTGGTCTGGCTCATACATAGCGATCTGATGGTAACCTCTGTACGCATCAAGAAAGCTAAGATGGTTGTGACCTGCCGTCAGATCTACCAGTTGGTCTATCCGTGGTAGAGGAAAGCTGTCCTTTGGGCATGCCTTGTTGACTGTTTTGTAGTCCACGCAGACACGCCATTTTCCATTCTTCTTTGGCACTACTACAGTATTGGAGATCCATCTGGGGTAGTGCACCTCTCTGATAGCTCCTGCTTCTAGCAGGTTTTCTACTTCTTCCGCCACTATCTCGGCGTGGCGGAGTGCTGATCTGCGAGTGCGCTGTATAATTGGTATGGTAGTTGGGTGGACGTTCAATTAGTGACAGATGAAGTTTGGGTCAATGCCTGGCATGTCATACGGCGTCCAGGTAAACACTTCGATGTTAAAGGTCAAGAATTCCATGACCTCTATCCTCTCAGTGCTGGACATAGATGAGCTAAGCAAAAAGAACTTTTCCGGGTTCTTTTCATCTATTCTTACCTGTACCAAGTCTTCCACTGCCTTTTGTTCAGCGGCTTTGCCAACATTCGCAAATAATTCATTGCTCTCTGGTTCTTCCACCATTTGAACAAACCCTTTGGCAGCGCAGCTACCGTTTACGGTGACGAAGCATTGTTTGGACATGATCTGATCTCCAAAGACCTCTTCAATTACTCCGGCTTCATTGGGGAACTGCATTACTTGATGGTTGACGCTACCGATCGCATGGCATGCAGCCATGTCCTTTCCAAGATTATGTTATAAGTGGAGGGCACTTTCATTACCCATAATTTCACTTGTTTAGTCATGCTTCCTGCTCTGACTGGGAAGATTATCTTGCCGACTGGCCACTCTGGCATTGAGTTAAACCCGATCAGGGGAGATACAACAGGTGCCAAGTCTTTGTCCTTCAGTTTCAGTTGTTTGAAGGTTTCGTAATACATTATCTCGCATGAGCTTCCTCGGTCGATCAAAATCCGTTTGATGTCGTAATCCATGACGCGGAGTGTGACGACCAGTGCATCATTGTGAGGGCAATATATCCTTGCCAAGTCTCTGTCTGAGAAGGATATGACGTTCGTGGCTTCTGTTCTCCCCTTTTTGATGGTAGGTTGCGCACTTAATACCTCCCTTAAGTGCTCAGCCTTCTTGATCATTCCTCTGAGCTCACATACCCGCTCAGGTTTGAATACCCCATGTATCACGTTAATCACGCCTTGAGGTGGAGCGTCGATAGGCATTCCGTCTGGGTTGTTGTGGTTCTAGGGGGCTGGCTGCGTCCCTCCTTCTATGTACCGGTCCAGGTGACCAGCTGCCACTAACTCCTCCAGATGCTGTCTCAACGGCGTGCAATTTTCAGTGTGGTGTCCCTTTTCCTTATGGAAGGTGCACCGGGATCTTTCGTCGTAGTCCTTTTGCTCTTCTCCCAGCTTAGTTGGCTATCTGACAAAAGGTTCATCATGTATCTCACTGAGAATTCGGTAGATTGGTTTCTTGAATACCGTGGTAATGGTAGTGCGGACTCTCAACTATCTTTTATCTTGGTCCTCTCCGTTGTCTCGCCTGCCTCGCCCGTTCTTGCTTGGACGTTCTACCGTGTTGACTTTTGACATAGTCTTCTTATCTGGCGCTGTACTTGCACCAAATTTTGCCTTAGCATGGGCGCCATCCTCCTCCACCCAAATATGTTGGGGCATTCTCTCTATCAAGGCTTCCATCGTGAGGGGTGGCGTCATAGTAATTGAATCCCTCAACCTGTTTCCGACTGGAAGTCCTCTTTTGTATTATGCGATGGCGAGATTGGTGGGGTAGTCCCCTATCTGGTTGAACGTTTCCCAGTAGTGACTGTTGTAGGATCTCAATGTTTCCTTGTCGCCCATGTCAATAGAGAGTAGCTGATCGATCTCCACTGGGGTCTTGGTGTTCATTCTGAACCTTGTCACGAACGCCTCTGCTAGTTGTGCCCAGGAGGCTATGCTACCTTCTGGTAGCCTTTCGAACCAAGTTAAACCTAGGTCGCCAAGGCTTGATAGGAATAGGATGCACATCAAAGTCTCGTTTCGCCGGTATACTGCCATGACCTGGCAAAAGTGGCTTAAGTGCAAGTAGGGATCTATCTTCCCCTCATACGTAGTAAATTTGGGCTGAAGGAAGCCGGAAGGTAGGGGCGTATTCTCAATTGCCGGAACGAACGGCGAGGTCTGCAGTCTTGCTAAGGCTTTGTCTGTCGATTCGTAAGCAGGGCGTGCTATTGGCATTCCTACCTCGACACTTCCATGCGTCCGAGGAGCCAACCGCTGAAGGGCTGAGACTCTGCGTGGGTCGCGTGCCCTGATATCCTCTTTCCTTTGTGCCCTTTCTTCTAGCACAGTTCGTAAGTCGGACGATCTGGGCAATTTCGTCTGCTTGGATGATGTCTGGTGCGTGCGCGAGGGTCGATAGGTGCTTCCCTCGGTGTATGACCTCTCAGTTCTCGTTCTCTCAGACCTGGAGTAACGAGTGCTGGAAGTCCTGGATTGAGTATCGCATGTTCTGAGGCTCCTACTCTCTACTTGTGACGGAGTGGTATGCCTACCACGATCTTCTGAGTGGCGAAGGGGCGTGTTGTCTTTGCGCCCCTCTCCTGTCGCCACCCCTTTTCCCTTGATCTGGCGCTTCATGGCCTCCATGTCCGCCGCCATCTTCCTTATTAGTTCATCCTGCTCTTTTACACAATCCTCCAGAGCTTGAGGGTCGATTCTTCGCCTCTGCCTTTCAGGACTTTGTGAGCGAGAGCGACGAGGGCTGTTGTTCTGCCTCCCCCTTGCATCCCTCCGGGGGTTTTGTCGCTGGGGCTCTAAGTCTACCATAGGAGGGATAGAAGGCAAACCTTCGCACCTCCCACCCCCCTCTGGGGTTTGTTCGTCGATGGCGGACTGCGGCAAATCTTCGTTGTGCGCCATTGCTCCCAATTAGCGAGGGAAACTTGATCAAGAGGTTTTGTTCTTTGTCTAATCTTCCCACAGACGTCGCCAATTATACGGGAAAGAAATAAACCTACTCGTATAATCCTGTTGATCAAGTCTGCGCTCCTCCAAACGTCGTCGCTTTACTCCCTGAAAACACAAACGTGAGCTAGCCGGCGGGTGTGTGCCGGATACCTCTCTAATGCCTAAGTCAGAAAAATAGACAAATAGACAAAAGCTCTGTGTATTCGAGAGTCAAAGTTGTGTTACCTCTCCATAGGTGATGTTGTGAGCTTTTATAGGTTCTGTGCGGCACAATCCTAGTAGGACTCTTATTTCTCCATGCAGAGTTCTCTTAGGAATTACTCTCCTAAAAGATAATGCTTATCCTTCAACACCCCCCTCACTGCTTAAACCAAGTGAGATGGTCCTAGCTCGGTGGTATGTCCAAACGACCGAGCTAGCATTGCCATGGCACAATGACAATGTAACCGAGCTAACAATACCCATGTTACATTTATCCCGACGCTTTATGTGTAACATGTACCTCGGCTTCACCTATAAACCATGCTAACCATAGCGTACTTGGATCGAGCTACTCAACAGCAAGGTCCTGAGTAGAAGCCAAAAATACCTCGGCTCAAGATGATTTGACCGAGCTAACTGTCACCGTGCCGACCGAGCTAACCACCAAGCTCTTTCGAACCGGGCCATCTGTAAGGCTCCTCTGGACCGGACTAATTACATGCCCCTTTTACTCAGCCCTTCTAATTGTGGCCCACAGAATGACCCATTACCCAGCTCGGTCCAATTTACATATAAATTACCCTCTCAGTAATATTGTACCCTATTTGAGCCAAAAAAGTTATGTTCTTCTGGCAGTTGGTAAGATTTAATCTCATCGTGCTGGGGATGAGGATTTTGTAAGACAAACAGTTGAATGGCTTACTCTTCAAAGATCAACTACATACATTGGCTAATTTGTTTAGGTTTGATGGTTGATTGGAATGTCTAACAAATGTTTTTCATTGGCCTGGCTGATCTTTTGAAAAGTACTTTTAACTTTTCTATACTGCAATCTAACTTAGCACATAACAATGGTTGCTAGACTTATCCATAGAATTTTGAATAAATTCCAAGTTTATATTTGTTTGGTGGGTAAGAAGTAAGAAAATGAAAATTTAGACTTCTATTACATCTAAATTTTCTTCCACAAAAAAACCTTATATCTGAATTTTTTACAAGACAAAAAAGAAAAGAAAAAGAGAAGGCAAACAAGGCAGCAACCAGCCAGATAATTTAATTCACATTTTCAGCTTCTTTTTCATGTATTTTCATACATCAACTTATAGCCACATAATTACACAACACTTGTACTAGCTATCTTCCACATAAACTAACTCTAATTTGCACAATACACATCATAAACCTAACAAGAGGTAGGTGGACTATTTGAAAACAGTGCTAATTTTAGCACATTATATCAATTTGGAGATGCATGTGATTATATTGCAACTATAGGCTTTGGGTCAATGTTGAATTTTCTTTAAGTACTTATAATCAATCTGAAATGTCCTAAGAAGCAAATCACATAGCTTTTGCTGTGTACTAAGCCTTTTTTGTTTTAAATACCAAATTCCATTGTTTAGGCTCTCAAAATTTTGCACTTTTTTTGGAAAGCTTTGTTTTTGTCTATAATTTTATTTAGGATTTTTTGTTTTTAATGGCCTTGCTCTTAGCATGCTTCTAATGCATTACAATTCTCAAATTTTGGTCCAACTCAAATAGCTTATTTTTAGTAATTTCTTTTTATCGTTTATTCATTTTGTGTTTGGCAAGAAACTATCTTAGTTTGTTGTTTCTTATTTGAATTTGTATCTTTTCTAAAGTTGTCTCTAATTGATATCTACATGCATAAAAATACATGTATATATACTTCTGACTTTTTTTGCCTCATTGGTCATGACACACCTATTTAAGATAGGCTTCAATGGCTTATAAGTTATATATATAATGCCCCTAGATGACATGCATTTTTTATACATAGGAAGGGCTAACTATATTATTAAGGGTAATTAACATTGGATATATTTGCTTACATTGTCATTGACTAACATCTAATTGTACTTGGTGGACAACTATGGTGGAAATTGCTCAAGATCGCCCAACAGCGTCTATGAGACGTAATGTTATACTTTCTCAAAAAGTAGCTAAGAGACCTCGATGCACTCGTGAGACTAAGGATCAAGGTACTTTCTCAAAAAGTGACATGAATGACATAGGTGCTGCTCTAGCAAAAATGGTTGAGGTTGAAAACGATGGGGGCAATCAATTGAATGTGAGTGACATGGGTGATAATTTGAGTGATGAACCAATAGATATTGGCGATGAACCAACAGACATAGGTGATGATCCGGGTGATGAACTAGCAGACATGGGTGACTATGAAGACCAACCAGCAGATACAACTAAAAAAGTTAATGAAGATCTTACTGGACCTTTTCTTGGAGGGCCATATGATCCTTCAATTTTGAAGAGTTTTCATTGTCACGTGATTGGCATAATGATGATTAAATGCTTAAATCATGGTTTTAAAGTTAGTGAATGGTCATTCAACTTGGAAGAGAATAAACAGTCCAAATTTAATGGTTTAATTATGGATTCGGGGTTGATTTCTTTAGTGAGTTGCTCATATAAATTTGTAAACAAAGTTGTAGTTTTGACCTTTGTGGAAAGATGGCAGCCAGAGACAAACACATTTCATCTACCATTTGGTGAGATATCACCAACCTTAGATGATGTTAGTGTAATTCTAGGGATTCCAGTGATTGGTAAATCAATCTCTTGCAAGAAGTTATCAAATGTTAATGCTGCAAATTTGCTAGTCGAGGCTTTGGGAGTAACAATAGATGAGGCAAATGTAGCGTTGAAGGTAACACGGGGCCAGTCTATCAAGGTAGAATGGTTGAGACAACGGTTTCAGTCAGTGTCTGATGTGGACAATGATAATACCATTGAGTGTGCAGCTAGGGCATATTTGTTATATTTGTTAGGTTGTACCTTATTTGTAAACAAGACTGGCATACGTGTTCCGGTAATGTATTTGTCTTTTCTTATGGATTTACGATAGGTTGCTTCTTATGCTTGGGGTGCAGCCACATTGGCCTTTTTATACCGGCAATTGGGTACTGCCACAAGGTATGTCGTGAAACAAATGGCAGGATATATGACATTGCTGGAAGCTTGGATTTACCAGCATTTGTTGGTGCTAAGACCCCACCCCAATTTGGACTATAAAGAGGATCAGCCTCGTGTCTTTCGTTGGATTTCTGGCACCCAATCTGGTTCGTCAATGTCTATTTTACAAAGTTTACGAGAGGACCTCAACAGATTAGAGGCCCATGATGCTTTGAATTGGTTTGATAGTTTGTTTGTTTGAAATATTTGTTTGTTTATTGCTTTATGGTCATCCCTAAATAAACAAATCTGGACTATTGAATAAACATGAATTTTATGTTCATTACTAACTAACTAAACAAATCCTCCTCGTTTAGCACTGTAAAACCGAATCAAAATGACTCACTCAGCACTGTACTGCCGAACAGGTAGTCTTCGTTTAGCACTGTAATGCTGAACAGATATGGTTTTTTTAGTACTATAGTGCCAAACATAAATGCTTGTTGGCCCAATCACAGTTGTTGGCCTACTCATTTCAGCACTGTAGAACCAAATAAAAACAATCCGTTCAGCACTGTATAGCTGAACAAATGTATTTTGTTCAAAACTGTTTTGTCGAACAATAGCGATCTTGTCAGCATTGTATGTCCGAACAAAATTTGTTCACCACTGTGTACCTTGAATCCATTCCAATTCACTTTTTCCATCAACTTCAATTTAGTATAACACAGAAAATAACATTCATTTTAATTCACTATTTACCATTCCAATTCATTAGAACAAAGAAAATAACGTGAATTAAATCCATTCAAAATACATAACTTAAATCCATTCCAATTCACTCTTTTCCATTCTAAGTTAGTTTAACAAAAAAAATTACATAACTTAAATCCATTTTAATTCTATTTCCTAGCTCACTTATATGATATTAGTCCTCATCCAGGTCTACTGTTTTGATTGTGGCTACGTCTAAACTGATGAGTGATTTGAAATGTTGTACTCTGGAATTCTATGCAACCTCCTAGCCTACTACACAAGGGTCATAGTACCTCCGCCAGTTAGTCGCTATGGGTGGAATAGGATGACCAGGCTCCAAAATATGCTACAAAAAAAATAAAAATAATAAAAAATAGTATAATGTACAAAAATGTTGTCGTTATTAAGAAATGTTGTCATTATAATGTAGAAGAATGTACAAAAATATTATAAACCAATACTTGAACAAAATGGTTGTTGTTGACAAAGCCAATACATATCTCCTTGCGAACGGCAACAGACGTCAGTATTGACCTAAGAGGGAGGAATGTCAAACATTGTTGCATAGACAAGTGGACCAAAACGACTTGGTAGAAAGACGATATAAGATAATCCATGTCAGGCATCATCATTCACCGGTCCAACCCAGGGTTTGGTTCAAAATATGCCAAGATATTGGTAAGGTCATCGATTCTCTCTTGTGATCCAAATAATTTCCTATAGTGGTCACTATGCGCATGCAATTCTTTAAGTAAATCTTTTCTCACTTGTAACCAGCCTTCTTCTCCGAAACCCATCAAACCAACAATAGCTCGGAACCCACAATTGCCATCTGCTGCAACATCCCTAACGTATTTAATATATCGTCTCAATTCAGAAGGGAATGCCTCTAAAAAGCAATTTGGATTCAATGATCGAAGCCGGAGAACCTATCACAGCCCAATGCCAATGTTAGACAATAAAGTAGAAAGCATGACACAATTACATACCTCACTAGTAAACCATGTACCTTTTTTTGTCTTCTTTGTTTTCACCTTTTTTGTTGTTACACTTGTCTTGGCAATGACTTTGGGTGAATAACTATCCTGTGCTGAAGCAACTATTTCAAACACAAATGGCTCACGACGAGTGGAGGTCTCAATCTCCAATTTTGGCTGACCCCGTGGATTAGACTTCACTTCCGACTCAATCAAAAATGTACAATCAGGTTTAGCTAACTCCCTCAATTTCTATAACAAAAACCTCTTCACATCTGGATCCACCTTCTCGAATCGTTTGGCAAACAATTCTAACTCAGGTGTACAAGTCCACTCTTCACTTACAGTGTGTGGGGTACTCAACATATCAAGCTTAGTCCAATATCAATAAACTGAAGTGAAAGGAATTGGCCGATTTTCCCTTATGTAATTTGTTATCTCATGTACCAATAGAAGATGCTCGTTTAAACTCTACCAATATGATCTCTAATGTAGTACTTGAGACATTACCACGAAGCTCCTTAAACTGCGCACATTTGAAATCATGTTGCATAACTATCTTGCTTTTCTCAAATGATGATTTTATTTCACTATGTTGCAACTCAAGTAAATTGTGTATCTTTGTCCAATTCAACTCAAAATTTTCTTGACTTGATCCAAGATATCTTTTAAGTTTTGCATGTGAACTCTCAACCTTATACATGAAAATAAACTGTTATAAAAATAATGTCATAAAAAAAACTAAACAACTAATAAATTTAAATGTTCGTATTTACCTATTTGTTGTAGAATTTCCAAAGTGCATAAATGTGTCAGTCCAAGCAGCCACAAATTTTGACTTGTATGTATCCAACCAAGATAAGGTAACATAATGAAGTGCATCTTGATAAGTACTGAACTCACCATATAACAAAGACAATTATTGCATGTATACTTCTTCAGACGATGACATAACCAACATATTCCAACTCATTATAAACATTTCCTGTTTATCCTTTGTCTCAAACATCTTTTTGCAATTAGCAAGCACATTTTTACCAATATGCCATCTACACAACAAATTTGTAGTTCCAGGAAACACCATACATATGGCATTCATAAGGTTCAATTCTCTATCTGTGACAATAATAGAAGGAAGAGTATTTTCATCCATGACACTACGCAAAATACCAAGTGCCCATGTGTAGTTATCCTCCTTCTCATACTAAAGGTATACAAATGCAACGGAAAATGTCATGTCTGTCGATGTCACACCTACAATCTCTAGAAGGGGCAACCGATATCAATTAGTCTTATAATACAATCCATCAACAATACTTTTGGAAATGCATGTAACAAATTCAAACTAGTAAGATGTGCAAAGAACAAATCAGTCACTGTCTCAGTATCTACACAACTCCTATGCCACTCAATGTACTTGTTCACCGCTAACTAACCTAATAGTTGTTGCATTTGAGATCTCCCAGCTTTCTCAGCAACTTTATACCTATGATGTGCATTGTAAATTGTTACCTATGATGTGCATTGTAAATTGTCTTCATTGTGGAAGCATTTGCATCATCACGTTGTTTCAATGTAACCAATATCTCACTCAATCGTACCATACTGTTCGACATGTCTACTAACAAAGAGGTTTCCTCATGTGACAACCTTCCAACATAAGAATGACCCTCAAGATATTCTGCAGTAGGATGATTATATAGACCACAAATTACTATCAAGATTCAATCATCATTTGTGGCTAATTTTTTGCCCTTCAATAAAAAAGGACATTCACATTTTTTTGTACCAACCAGTCTTGCTTTTTTTGTCTTAGGCCTGCTGTTTTTTCGAGTATCTCTATAAGATCCACTCCTCTTACAAGCTAAGCTAACTCTTGGCTTCCTACCACAAATACCAGCCCCATCTGATTTCAGCACGACAATAACAAATCCATTTCTTCTTCCAACATGACGTGCCGATCGAAATAACTCATCTCGACTCTTGAATATCTGAAATAAATAAATTAAACTAACCAATTATTGCACATAAAAAAGGTACACTATTTGTAAAACAATCAAAGACTCGCCTCATGAGTAAAAAATTCATTATTATAACCCATTACAAGTTCTTAATCAACCTTACTGCCTTTAGTCGAAGCATCACCCTGAAAACACGTGTGAATATATTTTCAAAATTAAAAAAAATGACATTCATATCAACAGTCCCGAAACTAATGATTTTGTTCAGTTCAACAGTGCAGAAAATAAAGATGATATTCAATTTAATAGTACTGACTATCTGCATTAATGTTCGGAACCTGTGTATTGAACGAAAGGATTATGTTCAGTACTGTATTACCGAACATAATCATGACAGTCAACAAACCAGTACCAAATAGCTTAAACAAAACAAGAATGACTGAAAACGACTGAAAACAACCGAGAATGTTAATACAAGACAAATAAACTTACCAATGGAACGCCGGTCTCACTAGAATTGTTGTCCTCGTCCTCCATTGCTCTACATAGTGAAATAAGTGATGAAGTATACGTTATACTTAAAGTAAAACTTTCAAGTTCAATAGGGTTGATGATGGTGATGAAGATGACACATTCAAGATTTAAGATGATTATGAAAAATAATAGATTTAGGGCTTATGTTGGTTGGTTATGAAAAGTAATAGGTTTAGGGTTTACAAACATGGAATACGTATAGTTAGAGTTGGAGTTGGAGTTGGAGATGGAGATGAGGGTGGGGGTGGGTGTCCATTATTATAGAGTATTAGTTCTTATTTGGTAGGTGGGTGTTCCATTTAATAATGTCTTTTAATGTAATTTTACTTTAGGGTATAATTGTAATAAAAAAAATTATAAAATGGAGGGTCCAAAGAATTTTGGCTAGTGCTAATAGCATCACTCTTTCAAAATAGTAACAATAAATTATGTTATAATATAGCAACTTGTGCAAGAAATGAGCTCCAATGCAGGTGTTATTATAGTTGCTAAATTTTTACAATATTATATTTTGTGTCAAATTTAGTACAAAGTTTAACAAATTGCTAAATGTGTTGCATACTTAACTTGGGGGAATGGATTATGATTTGAGTGGGGATGGGCTATTCTAGAGTTTTATTTATTTATTTATTTTTATTTTTGTGTTTTTTTGTGAATGAATGGGATTAAAGTGTGAGGTTCTTGGTGATCTTAAATTGTGAGATTATGTTTTTGGAAAATGTTTGTGTAACGTCCCTGTAGCTTGCTTTTCGTGCTACTCGGAAAGGTTTAGTCTCATCGGATACGATAACCCTACAGTTCGGACTCCTGTAGTTTTGAATTTGGTTTCACAAGTGCAAAAGAGTCCAAATGTGGCAACCTTTTTAGAAAATCAAGTTTTGAATCAAAAGATGTTAAAAAATGAACTGCATTGCCAAATTTCAGAGTCGCCACCTAAATATTTTTGGAAAATTTAGGAAATCTGTGACTCGTGCCAAACGCCATTAGTCCGTCATCACCAAAGTGTCTCGGCTCGGGAACTTAGGTATGAAAGGGGAAGGTTATGAATTGAGCACCCCACTCACCCGATCAAAAATCGGCCTCTACTAATCATGATGTGATTCTTATTTACATTATGTACTCTTGTTCCGGTTATTATGCTATCATTACTATGTGATGCACACAAATATAAACTATCTTGCAAAATTTAGAACGTTTTGATTTCATGTTTGTTTGAATATATACCGCTTTTGAAAAAGCGATATCATATATACAGTTAATCAAATTATCCCAATTTAAGTGAAAAGTCTTCATCCACAAACATTCAAACAGGTATATCAACTAAGCACTTAGCCTTATGATAATCATGCTTGTCATGGCAATAATCATCCGCATGCAATATGCTAAAGCGAAAACGCTCACCTAGTACTCAAGCAAGGCAAGCCAAATTGAATAAAATAGTTAGAAAAATGTGTGATCCTAATGATGCAAATGGCTAATGCAACACATACAAAATGCAATTACTAGGTTCGGTTTATTTAACATGGCATGTGAGTCAATTCAAGGCATGCGATAAATCATATATTCGAGTAAGGAAGGAAATTGACATTTGATTAGTATGATGAGTCGAACTCTTATGTATGCAAAATGAATGGATGCGAGTCATGGAAAATACTAAGGAAAATATGATGTTATACAACCACGGTAAGCAGATAAATAAAAAGAGAGAAAAAAATGGGAGTTGGAAGACATACACAAATTATTACATATTCGCCCTCGCACAGGAGGGTTCAAATGTCCAAGTGTCCAAATTAACTACTTATTACAAACCTAAATGAATAATAAACAAATAACTAACTATCTAATTTATTGCAACAAGACATTATGACAATAATAATTACAACAATATAATAAATAACAATAATTACAACAATAACATGAAAAGTAATTACAACATTATTGTGAACAATAATAATAAAACAAAATAAGATGCACAAGGATTAAGTGCGCATCAATGAAGGCCATTTGCAGAAACTGCTCTATTTGCCTTCTGTGCATTGGCTCTGTTTTACCCTCAATCACTGCCCTTTATTTCTATCAAAAGGATTCTGTTTACCAAACATTGGAGCCCAGCCGGCCCCCAATGAGGCCCGACCGGGTCTAATAAAATCCGATCATGCCCTATTTTCATGTAGAAAAACATTTTTGTGCTCTGAGGTGAAAATAATGCAGACAGAGCAGCTTTAAACCATGTTTGTCCCTTCTGCTCTTTTCTATCATGGAGAAACTCAAGAGAAGAACGAATTCGAGTCCAAAACCATCAATTGATTGCTTGATGATTGTGAACACAATTGGACTAAAATTAATGAATGCAATGAAAGACACACCACCCCTCCCTCTTATCATGAAGTTAGTTCAAGAAGGGAGGTAGACACGCCTTAAAATTCATCTTAATATATGATGTCTCTTGACTCGTTGGCTAGGCATAACGTCTGGCCGAATCCACCCAATTTCATTCATCTTCTTTATGTTGGTTGAATTGATTTTAAGCCAATTTATTAGTCCTTTTTGACTTACCTCTCCATTCTTAATCATTTTGTCCTAAGATGAAAGTTAAGTCCACTACTGAAGAGAGATGTCAAACAAGAAGTTATTTTTGGCGTGAGAGAGACGTACTGCCCTGATAATGAACCTCCGAAGAGATTAAACCATTTAGCATGGAAGGTTGCTCTTTCAAACTTAAACAACACTCGTTTGAAACAACTCTTACAAACGAAAAAAAAACCAAGAAAAGAGGGAGAGTGCAGAGATGATTATGCAAAGTTAATTATTGCAAAAGTGAGACTCTTACATGAAAAGAAAGGTAAAGAAGGCTATCAACTCAAATGGCTCAATGTCTAAGGCCTAAACAACTGAAGCCATGAGGACTTACAACACAACAAGTACAGTATTCAAAGCATAAATTTAAAAGATGTTAAAACCGCCCACAAAAAAAAAAAAAAAAAAAGAAAAAAGAAAAAAAACAGTGGTAAAAACAAGAGAAGGTAAATAAAAAGAGTAGAGAAAAAAGTTATGGAACAAAGCATAAGGAGGGGTGGCTAACCCCTCCACTTTTTGCAATTTTAAATCACATATTCCAGCCCCAAAATAGTCCAAAAACAGTCCCAAAACAGTGGCTGAAACCATGTTAAAAGTGCACAAAAGATAGGCAAAAATAAAGAAATACAAAACTAGTAAGCAAGACTAAGGAGCGGTGACTAACCCCTCTACTGTTAGAACATCTAAACAATGTTTTCCAGCCTTTTTAAGCTCTAAAAATCAGTATGAAAACCAAAGAAAATAGTACAAAAACAAAGGGTATGAGCTATGGGACAAGGTGTAAGAAATGGTGTTTAGCCTCTCTACCTTTGGTAGCTCTTCAACCCCAAGTTTCAACACTTGGAATAGATCCAAAACAGTAGGAAAATACAAGAAAAGGATAAAAATGAAAGTAAGGAAAAAGGTAACAAGCTTATACCTCTTGTAGAGAGCAAACTTTGATTGTTGATCAAACTTGATTTCAAACACCCTTAAGTTTATGAAATATGGTTTGAAACTTCAACAAAAAGTTTCAAAAACAAGCTCTAATTGTGTATGTATTGTGTATGTATATGTACGTATTGTTCAAGAATATTTGAAGATCAAAGGAGTAAGGAAGATGGTTTTAGCTCTCAATATCATTCAAAGCCTTTAAGAAAAACTTCTAACCTTTAATTCTGAATGCAGGGGGTCTATTTATAGAATTTGAGCCAATTTGATCAAAATATCTTCAAACAACAACAGCTGGCGAATTCTCGCCAGCTGTCATGTTTGGTGCTAATGAGACCCAGCTAGGCCCCAAAACCCATGACCGGGCCCAAAAAACCCACGGTCGAACCAAATAATGCAAGGCCAGGTCTAAAAAAAGCACTCTGGACAAGTTTTCATTGAAACCCGGTCGGGTCTAAACTGGCTACAGCTGAATCTAAACAGACCCGGCCAGGTCCAAAAACTTTGCTTTAAAGCCCGACTTCAAATGGTATATCTCCCTTATCCAGACTCGTTTTTAGGTGATTCTTAAGTCTAAATTAAAGCCTCTAAATTAAAGCCCCAAAAGTCTACTTTCCAATGGTGGTGGCCTCACATCTAAATTCTAAGTATAGAAAGAGATATGCCTAATTTAGTGAAGGTTGCTCATTTCTATATTAACGGTTTAATGCTCAACCTTTTCCCCAACTAGTTTTCTTCCATCCCCTCCTATTTCCTTCAACTCCAAACCTATAAATAAGATGTTTTGAAAGATTTTTCAAAGATTTTACCTCTCTTTCATTTATTTCCACTATGTCCTTACTCGATTTACTGAAAAGTGCAATATTTTAAACGAAATGCAAGCCTCGGAATATCGTAGAAACATTTAGAAAAATATTTTGAAAAGAGGGTTTCAAGGTCTAAAATAGTTTGACCAAAATGGGGCGTAAGGTTTGGAATTAGAGCTCGAAACCAAATTTTTTTGATGAAGATCCGAACAATTTGCATAATGTAACTTTCATCATCGGGTGTTTGGAATGAAGTGCCCAAGTCTTACGGCCGGTCAAAAATGGGGTATCTATAGCCCCCAAAATAATTACAATAATCCAACTCCAAGTACAATATGATATAAATAAAATAAAAAGCTTTCATTCATCAGAGTTAATGTACAAAAGATAACACATGTGATATACATTCATAAATCGTTCATCCTGAATTTACAGCATGTGTTACACGACGAAATAAAGAATGGAAGCTAAACAGATTTTCATATGCCCTAATGGCTTACGTCTTTCCAAGACCATGCTTGGTTACAACAAAATGAGTCATAAGCTTAATACAAATAAAGCCCTAGGCTTATACAAAAGATAAATACAAAGTAAACAAAAGTGAGACTTCAGCTCCACAATCCTCCCAAGCTAAGTCCTTGGTGGAAGCATATCACCAGCACCTGAAAATGTTTTCCCAAATAGGGTGAACCAAAGCCCAGTAGAAACAATCTAGCACAATATATGAATCTTAACAAAGATATAAGTATGATATACATATACAATGCCCATGATAAAATTATTCGTATTCTTATAAGATCAAAATATGCCAAGTTTCATATTTCAACCCATTTTATCTTAATTCTTTTCTCCTCAATTCACGAGTCAAGTCCATTGTTATCTAGACAACCCAACTGAGGCTACAACTCAGTGGCTCTCTAACCAATACAATCATTACATAAACATTTCAAATTTGTCATTTTACGAAAATTTCATCCGCAAGAATCGACACCTATGTGTACGCGCGGTTTTCGGGACTTTCAACCTGGATACACAGGCCAACTTAATTTACTAGAGTCCATCCCCTTTTTCCTCCCAAATATGGAGTACATCCCATTTCTCCTCTCAAACATCATACATATACAATGTATTAAAATACATTCATATTCAATGACAACCAATAAGAGATTAGTTACAATTCACATAATCCTCATACAATTTCTACAACAATCATAGCTATCCTCTACCGATAGTTCAAAATAGATATTTCTAAATAGATATACAATTTTCAAGATAGATAAATTATCCAAATTTTCATAGATGTGAGATAACAAGTATCCAATTCCACTATTTATATAAACATCTATCAAATTTCACATTCCCCATACCAATTCCATTATTTATACAAAATAATTATTTTAGGAGAAAATTTTATTTTCTCCTAAATCCAATCCATGTGTCAAAATCAACAAATTTAACACAACACATCCCAATATCTACACCCATAACCATTTTCACTACCTTCATTTGAAAACCCCCTTTAGATTTTAAATTAAAATCCTAGGTTTGTTAAAATCTTCCAATCCCAGCATTATTTACACAATCAACAAATGACTAAGTTAAAGGTCATAGGAGAGTGTAGAAAGTCCTTACCTCAAAGTTAGAAGATGAGCAAAGAAAGGAGAAAACTTCAAAGACGCCAAAACTGACTTTTGTTCGGATCAAAATGGAGCGCTTGAGATACTCTACTTTTTTCCCAAAGACACTAGGGTAGAGAAACCAACGGATCTAGGTGAAAATGTAAAGAGAATGTGAGTTCTAGAGAGAGAAGCTGAAGATCTAGGGTTTTTAGTTGTTTTAGAGATAGAAGAAGATGAAAAATGATGTAAAAAGTTACAAACTGATATACACAAAGTCCGCTCGAGTGCAAGAGTTGACGCTCGAGCATCAGACACAATAAGTTGTTACGCTCGAGCGCAAAATGCACATTTCCAGTAGTTTTGTAGACAACAAACCAACGCTCGAATACAAGAAAGGCCGCTCGAGCGCAGAAAGATCCGCTCGAGCGTAAAATACACTCTCCCAGTAGTTACTGAGAGTTCACAAAGCAAGTTCGAGCGCAAGAAGTGCCGCTCGAGCGAATGAACAGAATTCTGGGCAACAAGAGTTTGGAAACTAAGCAATCAACCTGTCCCAAACGCAACCACAACAATCCAAAAGCCAAATTTAAGGAGATACAAGGGAAGCAAGATGTGAACAACAATATGAAACTATGAAATCCGAGTCCGGGATACAAAAGGGTTGGGTCGAAACCGGAATCGTTATAGTTTGGGAAGTCTAGAGGAAGAGCTCTAGAGAGAGCTCTAATGGTGGGTCCTACCATGTGATGTGATATTTTGACTTGTGTTTTTGTTTTGTTTTTTTGTTTTTTTGTTTTTTTATTTTTTAAGCTTTGCCACATCACTAGAACTCATATTAGAATTCTATTTTTAGAGTTCTGTATCATTACTTTATTTATTTATTTATGGGAGCTAGAAAAGCGGTGTTGAAATAATTAAAAATTGGTTAGTGGTTGGAAAAATGACAGTTAGAAAAAAATAATAATAAAAAGGGAAACTTATGTGTAGACTTAATAAGTGGATTTATTATCCAATAAATTCAATAATAATTAATTGCACTTTTCATTAAATACTATTAAAAAATGTCACTAATTATTAATTTTTAGCGATAGTTTGAAGATTTTATCACAAAAAATGTCATTAATTAAAAGTTTAGCGACAGCTTAAAAAAATCATTACAAAAAAGGTCACTAATTTACAACTTTCAGTGACAGTTTGAAAATTCGTCATAGAAAAATATTACTAATTGTAAGTGTTAGTAATAATTTATAAAAATTATTATTAAAAAAATCACTAATTATCAATTTTTAGCAACATATGTAAAAAATGGTCACAAAAAAATTATTTTTAACGACGAGTTAATAGGACTTGTTTACAATAGAACTTTATAAAAATTAAGTCTAACTATTAGAACTTATTGATAATTTACCAAAAAATAAGAATGTAGAGAGGAAATGTGATTACATCAAAAATAGCATTGTTACATTTGAGTGAAATTATTAAAAGGGTAAATTACAAATATTCCCCTGAGATTTTCTTAAAGTACAAATTGTCCCTATAGGTTAGAAAATTATAGATACCCGATTGTTATAATTTTTTATTTAACAGAATTAACTAAAAAACTTAAATTCATAGTTGTTCTCCTATACAATAATAAAATTACCTAAATTATTAATTGAAACATATTTCTAACATCACTAAAAACTGTTAATTAACTTGATAATTTATTAATAAAATGGGTGATTTGTTATGAAATTAAAAACCTTAAGGGGTAGAATGTAATTTCCAAAATTACAAGAGTGATTCATATTTTAATTAAATCTTAAAAGATGTATTTATAATTTATCCTAAAATTTAAAATTTTGATATTGCAGTAATATTAAAATTTAACAATATTATATTATTTTAGTTATTATGTATTGAAAATCATCTAAGCTGGCTGGCTACTATGTTTTTGGGGAGTAGTGGTGGACATGCACTGTGAATGGGAGATTATTCCAATCTCTCATGGCACCGTGACGAATGGTGGAAATGAAAAGTGGGTTTCAGGCAAGATTTTACGTTTATCACTCATCCAATTGGTGTCCCAATAAAAAGCCACGATCCTGTGGGAATTCATATATGGAAGTCTCATGTATAATGCTCTATCCACTTTGCTTCAATTTAATTAAAGTTTTCCCTACACCTCTCTTTGGTCATATAACTTGCAGTAGTGTTAAATTCATACAGTTTTTTTCCTCACAATCCCTTAAATGAAGTGATAAGATAAAATGTATATAATGAGATTTTTGAAAGAATATTTGGATGTGAATTAACTTTTCAAATTTTACTTATCACATAATTAAGGAGATTATGAAGAAAAAAAAAAAAAAAAAACTATGGGTTCTTTTGGGAAGAGCTAAAAACGTCAATTTTTGATTTTTTACTCATTTTAAGTCACATCACCTCTCATATTTTTTACTTATAAAAAAATAAAATAAATTAAAAAAATTAAAAAATTAATTTTTTACTAACTTTTGAAAATATTCTGATGTAGATGAATATGTTTCTTTTAACTTAATAATTAATTAATAAATAAAAGCACTTGCTTCTGTCAACCTGCAATTCATAAGATGGGACGGTGGGTTCTGTTTCACTTGTTATGACCTGTACTGGGGGAAGTTAGGATCTGAGTGCGGATCATCTCTAGCTTCTCCCTCCAACCCTTCCTTTGAGAGACTGGTCTTGTTTGGTAGGGTTATGAGAAAGTGTTTATATCTTATGCTTAAGCAGTTTATAACTTATAATTATGAACATAAGTTGAATTCTGGCTTATAAATTAAGCATCTCCTGCACCACTCAAAGAATAAGCTGATTTCTGACTTTCAAAAAATTATAAGCTAAACCAAACACATCAAAATAATTTAAATTAAGTTGAAAATTGAAATAAGCAACTTTTAAGCTGCACCAAACAGGCACACTGTCTAAATTGGATCACGTTGCCCTACTAAAAATTTGTGGTTTAAATTACCTAAAAAAAAAAATCAAAATCAAAATCAAAATTTCCTCCGACTAAAAATTTGTAGTTTAAATTAGCTAAAAAATAATTTATTTTAATTTTTTATTAAATATATTTAATATTAATCTTATTTTAAAGGTATATTTTCAATGATATTAATTTTATAAAATTAAAATTTTATATTAAAAATTATATATATATATATTACGAAAATAAAATGAAAAAAATTAAAATAATTTTTTTAATTTTTTATTAGAAATGTGAGAGAGGGAGTGGTGTGCGTGTGTGTGTCAGTGAGGGAGTGAGAGGGAGGGAGTGTCAAGGGAATTTTGATTTTCTTTTTTTTAACTAACCTGAGTCACCAATTTTTAGTGATGTGACGTGACCCAATCTGAATGGTCCTCGAATGAAGGATTGGAGAAAAAAGTTGGAGAGGATTGAACTCATTCTTGCCAAATCATCCAAATAAAGGAGTTCATTTTTTCTTTATTTTTTATTTTATTATTTTTTTGCTATAAGTAGTGGACAGAACCTAAGAGCATCTCCAATGGTTGTTGCTATATTGGGGTTGTTATTGTTATAATTTGGCAATGAATAGTGTTATTTTGCCAAATTATAGCAATCTCCAATGGTCATTTGCTATTTTTGGCAAATCTCAACCAACTTTCCCTCCAACTTTGTAGGTGTTGTTTGGATATAGATTTTTTGTGATTTTATTTTTATTTATTTTTTGTCTTTTGTGATATTTTTTTATCTGTTTGTTAAAAAAATTATATATTTATATTATTCCCAACTAGACAAATATAAAAAATAAAAAAAATGAAAATTTGGAAAAAAAATTTTGCTTGAATTATGTTTGAATTACATTTTTATTTAATTTTTATTTTTTTTAATGAATAAAGTGACCCACTCATGAATAAAGTTCCCCAAGTTCAATGAACTCTAGTAAATTTCCAGATCCACTCTTGAGAGAGAGAGAGAGCTTCGAAACTTGAGAGCTTCAAAACGAGAGAGAGAGAGAGAGAGAGAGCTTCGGATGAGTGAAGATCAGAGGGAAGAGGGAAGATCAGAGCTTCGGATGAGTGAAGATCAGAGGGAGAGGCCTTCGGATGAACTTCGAATCAGCTTGAAGATGAACTTCCAACCCTTTTCAACCCTCGGATCAGTGAAGATTTTTTTCGAATCAGTGAACTTCAACCCTCAGATCAAGTATTTTTCTTGGATTATTTCAGATTACCTCTAATTAATCTTGATCCTTCTACGCTGCTCTGTCTCCGAATGCTTCTACCCTTTTCAGATCAGTGAACTTCAACCCTTTTCCAACTTGCTCAAATTCGTATATATTTATATATATATATATAAATAAAAATTCGTATATATATATATATAAATTCGTATATATTTATATTTATATATATACATGATGAATTCTAGTATGAATTTGATGAAATCTTTTTAAATCTGTTTTTGATATGAATTTGATGAATTTTCTGAATATTGATGAATTCTTGTTCATTCTTGTTGAATATTGATGAATATTGATGAATAAAACTTTTAGTGAATATTGATGAATTTGTTTATTCTTGTTCATTCATGAATATTGATGAATCTGGAAAATCCCAACCGAAAGGGAAGGAGGGAAGGAGGGAAGAGAGAAAACAGTTAATTTTGGGTGACTTGGTAGATTGGGCAGCTGCCAAAGTAGTTACCAAATTTGGCACTTGATTTGGCAGTTGCCAAATTTGGCAGCTATTATAGCATGCCATTGGAGAAGCTGTTTTTGGCTCAAGCTGCCATATTATGGCTTTGGCAGATGATTTAGCCATCCAGTGGAGATGCTCTAACGACTAGGATTAAAGTAACAGCAATGTTAGGTGGCCACAAATTTTGTGATTCAAATAGTCCGAAACTGTCAAAACGACGTCGTTTTGGGTGCAAAACAAAGCAAAACGACGTCGTTTTGACAGTTTCAGGCCATTTGAGCCACAGAATTTGTGGCTCTCAAACATTTTTCTTAAAGTAATATCCAAAATTTGTCTCGGAAAATTGCTTCGGACCCCTATTGGGGGTCGACCCCCAGTGAGATGGCAGTCCGTGATTGGGCCAAAAAAATTATTATTATTATTATTATTTTTTTAAAGTTTCAACCAGTGGGGCGCGCCACGTCACTGGGGGCACGACTGCCACTGGGGGGTCTGAAGCAGGGTTGATTGTCTCGGAGGTTACTCCCCTCCAATGTACTATTAGGAAAAAATAATAATAGTAATAAAATATGTTTTTCTGCTCTATGATGATTAAAAGGTGGCTTCTCAAATTGAAATGTCAAAATCAAGTGTCACCTCTCTTTCAATCCCACCACCAAGTACTAAGGTCTCGTTTGAAAATGATCGATTTAGTTAAAAAGTCAAAAAATTATTTAAAAAGTTAATAATTCATATCAAAAAATTAAAAATTTTCTTTTTCTTCTACTTTTTATACATCTTTTCATAAAAAATCAAAAAATCATTCCAAACATGTTAATTTTTTTTTAGTTTATATTTTAGTCAAATAGTCAAAAAGTTACTAAATTAACCTATTCTCAAACGAGGTCTAAGTCCATTTTTTTTTTTTTCAAATTGCCTTCTTTTTTATTTTTATAAAAAAATGAGCCGTTTATTGAATTTGAACTCATTTGAATTGTCCGAATTATATAAGCCGATGTCCGACTGAATGACCGTCTGGACGATCGTTATTAACCTTGTTAACTGTTGTTGTCACCATTGTCAATCGGGACTACTAGTATGTCAATCGGCATCCGCATAGATGGCCATCATCTTACCGAATAACTAGGCCGGACGTACATAAATTTGGACAATTCAAACGAATCCAAATTCAATAGATGTAGCAATGTTCTATTTTTATTTATTTATTTATTTTTATTAGTCAAGACTAATTTCTTATAGAAGTACTATATCTCAAGTTGTTAATGTTTTTAATCACAATTTATTTTGGATATTCGCTATTGATTTCTTGTGAGAATTATTAGTTAAGAGCGAATGAGAATAATATCTTCTTCTTTTTTTTTTTTTATTTGACTGTTGAAATAAATTGATGATATATAACAATGATCTAACTCCAAAACAAGCAAACAAATTTATCCTCAAGCCACATGCATTTAGAATCAAACTCTTCAATTTAGTGGTTGTGTAACACTATTTTGTGCTGGGAAGTTGTGGATTAATTTTCATAAAAATGAGTTTGAATGTTTCTCATATTTGTAAATTGTAATTATTCTCTTATGATTAAAAATTAATAATAATTAAAAAAAAAAATAAACATGCATTAAGACTGTGAAGAGTACAACCTGGGAACCTATTTGATTGCATGTTTGTTTTTTGTTTTGTTCTGTTTTTTGTTTTTTGTTTTTTTTTTTCTTTTTATATAGGACTTGTTTCTTAGTAATATTTATGTTTATAATTTTTTATTTATTTTTATAAAAATAAGAAATAAAAATTCGTTTGGTATCTCTTTCCTTTTTTTCAAAATTTACAAAAACTTGTAAATAATTACAAAATTTACTAAATTTTCATAACCACAGAAAAAATTTATTTTACTTGATTAAAAAGAAAAGTTATTTCATTCTTCATTTTTGTGCTTCCTTTAGCCACCGCCCATCACCCGTAGCCCTGTTTATTTTGGGAGATGAAGAAAGGGATTAGATTCATAGTGAGTAGGACCACAAAAAATTATGTTGATTTGTAAAGTGGAGCTTGGGGTTCTTAATCCGTTTGAACTAGCACATTTCTTGGAGGGGATTAGCAATGGCCTCTAAGGATTGGATTTCAAAATTAGTGAGGGGATTAACTTGGAAAAAAACTATTTTGCCCATACTGTGTGCTGTGTGTTTGTGCATGTGATGTTATTTTATTTTATTTTTTTTGGTATTATGTCTTCTGTTTTTTTTTTTTTTTGGTTGAGTTTTTATAATTTGTATCCTCAAAAAAAAAAAAATTTAAAAAAAATTGTTTGATGAAAAAAATAAAAGCACTAAATATTTTCATATGATTTTCTCTTTTTTAAGTAAAAATATTTTTTTAAAAGTTCAAAATATAGTTTTGGCCATTTATTTTTGTCAAATTTGTTTCAATTATTCAAAAAACAAATTATGAAAATTTAACCAAAATTTTAAAATAATTTATTTTCATACAACATGGCTATTAAAGTGGTATTTTTTCATCCAAAATTGGATGGCACTTTGTTTTGAGAGTAGATTGAAAATAATTTCAACTGTTAAAAGGCCAAAGTAGGGGGAAAAAAATACTTTAACAGCCAAAGTGGAAAAATCCTAAAACTTAAGGGGCAAACTATAATTTACTCCTTGTTTTATGGTGCCACAAAAGTTTATATGAAGTTACACTTTTACCCTTGTAATCACCACATTAACAACCAGTTCCTACTCCCTCTCTGTCATCACATTCTCTCTTTCACAAATGAACTTGTTGTAATCTCTACTATTCCTCTAACACAATGCTTCAATGACGAAACCAATGCGAACCCGAACTTGACCAATTAACAAATTCAAAACTTGGACCCTCGGGAGAATAACCGTGAAGGGAAATGGTCAACTAATAGTGATTCCATAGAGGGGAGAAGAATAGTAGTTTTGCAACATTTACAGTAGATTGGTGGATTAAGTGAAATTGTATAGTCGAAGAGAAGATGGTACATCTGCAATACACCTTCAATAGTGATGGGGATCCGACCAGGATAACGATGAGTTCGATCAAAACCAAGCTCATTACTCCACTAATTCATTAGCTCCAAAACCACTAGTTTAAGATTGTTAATTAGACTACAAAGGCCTAGAGAGATCCTTAAGGTTTCCTTGGGGAATTACTTATAGAGAGAAAAGGCCTTGTTTGTGTTAGTTTGTCAAATTGGTATATGGGTTGTGGAATTGTGATTTGTTTGTTGGACAATCTTCACTATATTTAAACGATTTAATTCTATTGTGTACAAAACAACAATTAGAATTTAATTCTATTGTGTACAAAACAACAATTAGAATTTAAAGAAATAAAGAAAAGGAGAGAATATGTTTGATTACAAAAATCAAACTCAAAATAAAAATAAATAAATAAAAACCAGATTTTATTTTGTTACAAAAACAAAATAATAATCTGATTAAATAAACAAATAAAAACAGAATATAATTTAATCAACTTACTTGGTTAAATTCTTCGAATAACTTTCTGATCAAGTCCAGTGTTTAACACTGTGTCCTTAAGACAGATTCGTCCTCTCCACGGTGCTTTCAGAACTTGGACGTCTATCTCCCAGGATGAAATGATCTTATCAACAATTAAATGCAGCACTACAATTTAATTATTCGTCGAACACACTAAGTGTTTACACTCTTTCTTTCAGAAATAAAATGCAGCAATATGGCAGAGATTTAAGGCAGAGATGGAATACGAAAATCGGTGTTTAATCCAAATGGGAGGCTGGTCTATTTATTTATAGATGTTAAGGTGGCTGTAGGATTTGAATTGAACAGGTATGAAACCTGTTGGGTTTGAATTTCAACAGATTTGAATCTGTTGGTTAACTATTCAAACAGATAAAAACGGGAAGGGCCCTGTTTGGATGAACCAAAATGCCAAACCAGTTTAATTATGTTTGAAAACGGGAAGGGCCTTGTTTGGATGAACAGAAATTCCAAACCCAGTTTAATTTGAATTCTGGATTAAATTCAAATGTTTTTGGCCCAAAAAGATTAGTATTGGGCCGAACAAGCCCAACCCAACCACACACACGCACCCGCGCCCAAGCCCAGGCCCAGCCCAGCCCAGCCCGACCGGACGGACGGCGGCGGCGGCGCGCGCGCGCGTGTGGTGGTTTTTTGAGTCCAATGGGTCTAGCCCATTTTGCCCATAACCTCTCCCTCTAAAACACTTGGGTACCCCTTGGGGCACACCCCAAGTACCAAACCCAAGCCTTATAAACCCTTTCAAAACCTCCCACCAAATCAATGTGGGACAAGCCTTATTCAAGCAATAAGGAATTTTCACCAAAACTCCATTTCCATGGAGCACACTTTGGCTTCAATTTCCTATTCACTCGGTAATGGTTTTAAGCAACCAAATATACCACGTGAATCACAACGCGGCATAGAACGCGTTACCACTTTGACCCGTGTAAAACGACGCACGGGGCCCACCTAAAAATTAGACCAAACTTAGGATAAAATTCTGGTTTTACCCAGAATTTATAACCATTTCCAACAATCCCCCACATGAATGGAATTTGATGACAACGGAAATGCAACAAAATGCAGATTTATCGAAAGAGTATAAGTCGAAAATATCTTGCATCAGGATAGGTAGTTTTCGGCCTTGAACCTTCCCTAGTGATAACCTATCGGACTTACTGGCTAACCAATGGACGCGATGCCTTGAATTGTTCAGCCGTTTGTGTAAGCCAAGACAATAGATTTCACACCAAATATTTTCTAACACATCGTGGTTCTCACTGTTGTGTTCATTTTGGCCTTGAACGCACCTGGTTTTCATAAGTGTTTCTAGAGAATGTAGCCTCTTTCATTCTCATAGAACCGGCCCCAGTTCAACACTTATATAGGTGATTCTTATTGTGAGTATCTCCTTATACTCATCTTGATTTTATGCCTTAATCAAGATATAAGTAATCATTAAAAGCAAAGCTTATCCTTATGCCCCTGCATACAACATATGTTGCAGATATCACTCTCACCATAGGAATGGGTAGGGAATTTGAATCCCTTGGTGATTTCTGGCGAGCCATACATAACTTAGTTGTCCCTTTGAACTTAGTTCTTGGGATCTCCAGTCATATAAGTAGGGTTACCATTATGACGACTCTTATGTAATAGGCTTTAATCCCATCCCCTTCGATGAACTATACACTAGCTCTTTTGTCAAACCTTTTGTTAACGGATCCGCAATATTCTCTTTAGATTTTATATAATCTATTGAGATTATTCCGTTTGACAACAATTGCCTTACGGTATTATGTCGACGACGAATATGTCGTGACTTACCGTTATACATATGATTCTGTGCCCTACCTATTGCAGATTGACTATCACAATGAATGCAAATAGCTGGCACAGGTTTTGGCCACATTGGAATATCTTCTAAGAAGTGACGAAGCCATTCTGCTTCTTCACCTGCTTTGTCTAAAGCAATGAACTCAGATTCCATTGTGGATCGTGCGATGCAAGTTTGTTTCGTGGACTTCCAAGAAACAGCAGCGCCTCCTAGAGTAAAGACATATCCACTAGTGGATTTTGAATCTTTAGTATCCGATATCCAATTGGCATCACAATAACCTTCGAGTACTGCTGGATATCGAGTAAAGTTCAAACCATGATCACGAGTGAATCTTAGATATCTAAGAACTCGAATGATCGCTTTCCAATGGTCTTTTCCAGGGTTACTAGTGTACCTACTCAATTTACTGATAGCATAAGCTATATCAGGACGAGTACAATTCATTAGGTACATTAGGCTTCCAATGATTTGGGAGTATTTTAACTGAGACACTGCATCACCTTTATTTTTCGATAAATAAAGACTGATGTCTACAGGTGTTCTAGCTAAATTCAAATCATCCTTGATAAATTTATCAAGAATTTTCTCAATATAATGAGATTGAGATAATGCATATCCGTCAGATGTTTTAGTTATTTTCATACCTAATATAACATCTGCGACCCCCATATCTTTCATATCAAATCTTTTGTTAAGCATTTGCTTAGTTGATTTGATCATGTTTTGACTGCTTCCAATGATAAGCATGTCATCCACATAAAGACAAACTATGACATAGCCTTGGTCAGTGTTTTTAACATAGACACATTTGTCACATTCGTTTATCTTAAACCCATTAGTAAGCATTGCATGATCAAATTTTTCATGCCATTGCTTAGGTGCTTGTTTTAATCCATAAAGGGATTTCACAAGTCGACAAACTTTCTTTTCTTGCCCTGATACTACAAACCCTTCGGGTTGTTCCATATAGATCTCTTCATTTAGATCACCGTTTAAGAAAGCTGTCTTAACATCCATTTGATGTATTTCTAAATTAAACAACGCTGCTATAGAAATAAGCATGCGAATGGATGTTATTCTTGTAACAGGGGAATATGTGTCAAAATAATCCAGACCTTCCTTTTGTCTGTAACCTTTAACTACAAGTCTTGCTTTATACTTGTCAATTGAACCATCTGCTTTCATTTTTCTCTTGAATATCCATTTATATCCAAGAGGTTTAGAACCTGGTAGAAGATCCACCAATTCCCAAGTATGATTTTGCATAATGGATTCAATTTCATTATTAACAGCCTCTTTCCACAAAGGTGCTTCAGGACCTGTCATTGCTGCCTTAAAGCTTTGAGGTTCATTTTCTAACAAGTATGTCAGAAAATCTGGACCAAAGGATTTTGATGTTCTCGCTCTTTTACTTCTTCTTGGTTCATCATCATTTAAATCCTGTTGGTTGAGACCATTACTAGTCTCTTGTGTTCGATTGTCATTAGTCTCTTGACTTTGTGTACAATCATAAGTTCTTTTCTGTGAACTTAATTCCTGTCCTTTCTTGTAAGGAAAGACATGTTCAAAAAACACAGCATTCCTTGACTCTATAATAGTGTTCACATTTATATCAGGTATTTCTGATTTATAAGTCAGAAACCGATATGCACTACTATTCTGAGCATAACCAATAAACACACAATCTACTGTTTTTGGTCCAATCTTAGTCTTTTTAGGAACAGGAACTTCAACTTTTGCTAAACACCCCCACACTTTTAAGTATTTGTAGGAAGGTGGTCGACCTTTCCACAATTCATAAGGAATGCTTTTGGTTTTCTTGTGGGGTATTCTATTAAGAACATGGTTAGCAGACAATATTGCTTCCCCCCACAAGTTCTGTGGTAAACCTGAACTTAGTAACATGGCATTCATCATTTCTTTTAGAGTTCTATTCTTCCTTTCAGCAATTCCATTTTGCTGTGGAGAATAAGGGGCTGTAGTTTGGTGAATAATGCCATGTTGTGCACAAAATTCATTTAATGGTGCATCATATTCACCACCCCTATCACTTCTAACCATTTTAATGGTTTTACCAAGTTGATTTTCAACTTCTGTTTTGTAGAGTTTAAACATTTCTAAAGCTTCATCTTTACTTCTAAGTAAATAAACATAACAATATCTTGTGCAATCATCGATAAATGTTATGAAATACTTTTTGCCTCCTCTAGTTTGAATAAATTTTAGATCACATACATCAGTATGAATTAATTCTAGAGGTTCGGTTTTTCTTTCAACCGATTTAAATGGAGCCTTAGTTAGTTTTGCCTCTATACAAACTTCACATTTATGATTAGGACTAATTTCAAACTTTGGTATATAATTCAAACCAATTAATCTACGCAAAGCATCATAATTTACATGTCCTAATCTACCATGCCATAAATTTGACTCAAGAATATAAACAAAAGATGTGTTATTCTCATTCATAGCAACTTTTGGTACAACAGTCATTACATTCAATTTAAAGAGACCATCACTCATGTATCCCTTACCAACATACATACCACTCTTTGTTAATACAAACTTATCAGACTCAAAAACAAGCCTAAAACCATTTTTACTTAACAAAGAACCAGAAACTAAATTCTTCCGAATGTCAGGTACATGCAGTACGTTGTTGAGGGTCAGTTCTTTCCCTGATGTCATCTTCAAGATAACTTTTCCTTGTCCAGCCACAGTAGAAGTAGAAGAATTTCCCATAAAAAGTTGCTCACCATTTGCAGCCTCATTGTAGGTAGTGAACATCTTCTTGTCCGCACATATGTGACGAGTTGCTCCAGTGTCAACCCACCACTCTTTGGGATTTCCAACCAAGTTAGCCTCAGACACCACAGCAGAGAGGTTGATGTCATTCACTCCATCAGAGATGTAATCCAATTCTGTTACATTGGCTTGATTGGTGGTCTTCTTACTTGTACTTCCATGAACCTTCTTAGGGCGGCGGCAGTCAGAAGCTCGATGTCCAGTCTTGCCACAGTTATAGCATTTCCCTTTGAACTTCTTGTTGCCATTGTTGTTGCCTTGTTTAGGACCATCTCCAGTAAACTTCCTCTTTTTGTTATGTGGTTTTTGAACTTGTTCAACCACATTAGCCTTGGACTCAATGGGATTTTTCCCATTCCTCTTTTCAGCCTTTCGGTTATCTTCCTCAATTCTTAATCTTACAATTAACTCATCCATGGTCATCTCTTTGCGTTTATGTTTTAAATAATTTTTGAAATCTTTCCAAGCCGGTGGTAACTTTTCCACCAAAGCAGCGACTTGGAAAGATTCGCTAAGAGTCATACCTTCTGAATGAATATCATGCAAAATTATCTGAAAACTTTGAACTTGAGATATGACCGTTTGGGAGTCAACCATAACGAAGTCCAGAAATTTACCGACGACAAATTTCTTTGTGCCGGCATCCTCTGTCTTGTATTTCTTCTCCAAAGAATCCCACAATTCTTTTGCTGACTTCAGAGGACTGTATACATTATACAGCATGTTGTCAAGGCCATTGAGGATGTAGTTTCTGCACAGGAAATCTGAATGTTTCCAAGCATCTACAGCGGCAACAACTTGCCGATCACTTTCACCCTCTTTAAGTGCTGGAGCCTCTTCATGGAGAAACCGGGCCAAATTAAGAGTTGTAAGATAGAACAGCATCTTCTGCTGCCATCTCTTAAACTCGGTACCATTAAATTTTTCCGGTTTTTCTCCATGATTGATTGGTACATGAACATGGTTCTGAATAGGGACCGATGTTGGTGTAACAACAGGAGTACCACTGCCAGATGCAGTTTCAGTTGTAGTAGCCATAATCTCTGATTACAAAAATCAGAAAAAATTAAAACACAAATTAATTTTCTAGTTACTAAAACCAGAAAATAAATTATAACATAAAATAATTTTATTTTCCTTGTTACTAAAACAGGAAAAATAAAATACCAAAATAATTTTCTATAATACCAAATAATATTCTGAAATTGTTAATGACACCAGTATCGTACTACTAGTATATTGTCAAAGAAAAGAGACAGTATATTACTACTATCTGTCAAATAGCATAAATCACTATTTGTTTTTCCAACCAGAATATTATTTTGAAAAACAGAAAATTAAATATAATGAAGATACCAAAAAGGAATGTGTCTTAAGAACACAGTGTTAAACACTGGACTTGATCAGAAAGTTATTCGAAGAATTTAACCAAGTAAGTTGATTAAATTATATTCTGTTTTTATTTGTTTATTTAATCAGATTATTATTTTGTTTTTGTAACAAAATAAAATCTGGTTTTTATTTATTTATTTTTATTTTGAGTTTGATTTTTGTAATCAAACATATTCTCTCCTTTTCTTTATTTCTTTAAATTCTAATTGTTGTTTTGTACACAATAGAATTAAATTCTAATTGTTGTTTTGTACACAATAGAATTAAATCGTTTAAATATAGTGAAGATTGTCCAACATTGTGTTGACATGGTAAATTGGTTGTAAATTCACAATTTTGATGATGAAATTAACTTATGTGAAGCTTTAACATACCAAAATTATAGAGTCTTCGATGCTTTCTCAAGGCTAGCCTTGCTATCTCTGCATGTGTGCGTTTTTTCCTTTTTAATAAACTTGAACCCCCCACAGTATTTTCTACCCTCTTCTCATCAGATCTAGTCTATAGATTTGCTCAGGTTGTTTTTTGACCTTTAGTTTTGGTGTTGAGTGCTCGTGTACAGGGTCGGCCTTGAGACAAGACGAGTAAGGCCGCTGCATTAGGCTCTCGAATTTTGTCTAAAAAATAGGGTCCCAAAATAATTTTGATCTTAACTTATGTTTGGTTTATTGAAATAAAGTTGAATAGAATAATTATTTCATCTTAATATCCATCCTTACATTTAATTTATTAAAACAATTACAAACAAAATTGTCATATATCATACTAAGAGAATAGTCAATCTATACAGACACTAAGGAATAACAAATACATTTAATTTCATTTCATTTAAGTGAACCAAACATTACATTATAATATTAATAGTTTAAAAATGAAGGTTTGCAAAAAAAAATTTAAATGAATTATTTAAAAATAATAGATTGTTATTTACCAAATGTATGAATTATTTATAGAGTATTGTTTAACTATAGCTGTTACAAATGCATTTGGAGAAATATTTATTATTTTTATTTTTTTGAAGTTAGAGTTGATCAAATTTTACAATACATCCAGTATGTCAGGAAAAAGTGTCAACAAATTAATAATGTTAATAATTAAAAATGTTTAAAATTTATCTCAATAATTATGTTTTACATCAATCTCAATAATTATGATTTATGTTAACTATAAAAATCATACGAAATTACTCAGAAAATATGACATTATAATTATTATAAAAATAAATTATAATTTGATTTACTTATTAGTACGATAATTTAAAATTGGATTTCTTACTTAATATTTTCAGTGGTCTCCATGGGTAAAAAAATAGTAATTTTATAATGTTTATATATACAATAAATTTTGTGTAGGTACAAGAAAAAAAATAAAGATAAATGGAATATTGTTGCTATTTTATCAATATATCTATTTTAAAATATGTATGTAAGTAATTAGGTTTATTTTTTAAGTTTGTTTTGAAAAGTTGGTAAAAAATTAATTTTTTAATTTTTTTAATTTATTTTATTTTTTTGTAAATAAATTCTGTAAGAGATGATGTAATCTAAAATGTATAAAAAAAAAGAAACTGAAAATTAGGCTCTGTTTGGAACGATTCTGGAAATCGTTTTCAACGGGTGAGTTTGAGCATGATGTTTGGTAAGAGTTTTGGAATTAATTTTCCAAAACTCTGCCGAAAGCTCTATAACATTCTATCACAGCAAAAGGGCGCGTTTGAGGGAACGGGACGTCCGGCCGGTCGTCCGGCCGGTTGACCGGCCGGCTGTCCGGAATAGTAATTTTTTTTTTTTTTTTTTTTTGCAATTGATTTATATAATAGGAAAAAATATTTTTTCAAATTTTTTAAATTTTTTATGTGCTTTAAAATAATTTTGAGTTGTATGTTTAGTTATGAGTTATAAATTTTTATATCACATATCAAATGTCACATCAACAATTCTCCACTCAAATCAAACCTCTTTTCCAAAACTATTTTCAAAACTCTTTACCAAATAAATTTTCTACACTCAAATCATAATTCCACAACACACAAACTCAAAACACAACTCATACTCTCAAATCACATTTACAAAACTCTACCAAACGCTACCTTAGTTTTTCACAACTTCCCAAAAGAGCACTTGGTTCTAAAAACCGCCAGGGCCGGCCATGCTCGTTTATGGGCGTTTCATTGGGGTATTTCGGGTATGGGTGTTCCATAGGTGGTTTCAGATCTATCACTTCCGACGGTTTCGAATCTTGTTGGGTTCTCCATTCAGTAGTGATGGGTGCTCGAGTATGGGCGCTTCTACGCGATGTTTCGGCTATGGGTTTTCGATACAGCAATGGTAATGGAGGACAGGGAGACGTCGTTTCAGATCTATCACTTCTAGCAGTTTCAAATTATTGTGAGGCACCATTTTCAGCGGCGTTAGGTGCTCGATTATGAGCGTTTCTCTGGGGTATATCGATTATGGATGCTCTATGGGAGTTTCGACATTGTAGCGGAGATATCAAATCTATCATTTTCAGGGGGATGTGGTAGTGGTGGTATATCTTGATTTGGGTGTTGTATGAGTGTTGTTTGGGTGTTCGATGTATAGGTATTCTGTGGATTTAGACTCGGGTGTTGTTTCTGGATATTCGGCGGCTTCGGATATACTACCGTAGGAAGAGGCGGTAGTGGAGACCGATGTAGTGGCGGTAATGGAGGGAAGTAGCAGAACATGGGAGCTTCTGCGAAGAAGGAGCAGGGTGTTTGCAAAGGAAGAGCAATGTAGGAGTAGTTTGTTTTGGGTTTGCAAACGAGGAATTGGAGCTCCGGGAAGCCAAGGAATTAAGGTGGAGGGAATACTTTATAATTTTAATTTTTTTTTGTGATCAATAATAAAATAATAATAATTTTATGAGTTAACTTTAAGTATAAAAATTTAATTGTTCATTATAGCAACTAATCAAAATTTTATAATAATGTCAAATAATTCGGAGGCAGTAGTAATGTATGTAATTTTAGCATAAAAAGTTAAAAATTAAAATTCTTAATTTTAGAAAATATAAGCAAATCATTTATAGCACCAATCATTATAAAATTTCTATAATTTTTATTTGATAGAAAAATATTAAAGAGATGATACTGATTATAAAAATATGTTTTGAAAAGAAATTATTAGATAGTCCTAGAATATTATGTAGTGTTGATAACGTGGTACTTTTGATATAAGAAATTGCAAGTCACACTGTTCACTTATTATTTTTCAATTACTTAACAATAATGAGTTACTATGTCCAGTTCATAAAATTTTTCACTATATTATTAATTTAGACCACCACATTAATAACATTACATGACACTCCAAGAATATCAAACAACAATGGTAGAGAGCCCTAATTTTTGTGGCTCAAATGGCTCGAATTTGTCAAAACGACATCGTTTTGAGTACAAAACAACATCAAAATTGCCAAAACGACGCCGTTTTGACAATTTTGAACCATTTGAGCCACAGAAATTAGGACCCTCAAACATTTTTCAACATCAAATAAACTACCTGCGGTGAAAAAAAAATAATAATAAAAGCAAAAACTAGCCCTTCTTTAGCTGCGGTCTTCTCCTTCTGTAGTGGGTGTATAGCAAAGTGTTTCGGGGAATAGTTTTTTTTGGTGTCGGAGACATCCTTGGCTACGGTGGGACAAATTGTTTTGGGGTGAAACAAGTATTTTGGGTTGTAGTTAATACTTAACTATTTTTATTTTATTTTTGGTTGCTTTACTTTTGTTTTGTTCTCTTGATTTTCAAAAAAATCATGAAATTGAAGGGTTAGTTGTTGATGATGCTGCGGGCTCCAGATGGAACGAGTCAGATCGATTCACGCTTTCCAAACCGTCACCTAGGAGTTGAGCTCACAGCAAAACCTGCACAAGAGTTCAGCGGGAAACAGGGAGTCCCCCAACGAACCCTCTGACGAACAAGTTAGAGGAGAGTGATCGAATGTCGAGATAGAAATGGTGATAGAGAACTTAACATTTTTTTTGTCTTAGGAGCCTGCTTATATCATTTGCTCATCATTTCCTTATCCATTCCGGGCTGACACGTTGGCCAAAAGTCTATATTCTAGCTTACTTTGTTCACGGTGAGGCTGTTCTGTTCCGACGTAAAAGGTTATCGCAATAAATGCTGCAGGAAAGCTCATTAATGGCTGATGTGTGATGCAATAACTCTGCAGGATCTTTGTCTGCTGATGTGGCTGGCTCTTTACTTACTAAGTGTTTAGATGTTATTGGTGTTTGGTGTAACGTTAGGTTTTAGAAATGTTGGGCTTTCGTATTTGAATCATTGATTGGGCCTTAAGTGATGGGTCATATCTTTTATGGGCTTACCTATGTCAGTAGTCCCCCATTCTCAAGTGCCGCTTTAGTCCAACGAAGGGAATAAGGAAGTAAACAAGGGTGGTGAGTTATCGACGGAGAGAGGATCGACCGGGAGGAGGGCCGACCGCGAGGGGTGGCCGAGCGGAGGGGCCGACCGTGAGGAGGGCCGAGGGGATGGGCTGACTATGAGGAGGGCGGACCGTGAAGGGTGACCGAGCGGAGGGACCGACCGTGAGGAGGGCTGACCGCGAAGGGTGGCCGAGGGGACGGGCTGACCGTGAGGAGGGCCGACTACGAAGGGTGGCCGAGCGGAGGGACCAACCGTGAGGAGGGCTGACCGCGAAGGGTGACCGAGCGAAGGGACTGACCGTGAGGAGGACCGACCACGAAGGGTGGCCGAGCAGAGGGACCGACCGTAAGGAGGACCAATTGCGAAGGGTGGCCGACCTGAGGGACCGACCGTGAGGAGGGCCGACCGCGAAAGGTGGCCGAGCGGAAGGGCCGACTGTGAGGAGGGCCGAGGGGACAGGCCGACTGTGAGGAGGGCGGACCGCGAAGGGTGGCCGAGCGAAGGGACCGACCGTGAGGAGGACCGACCGCAAAGGGTGGTCGAGGGGACGGGACGACTGTGAGGAGGGCCGACCGCGAAGGGTGGCCGAGCGGAGGGACCGACCGTGATGAGGACTGACCGCGAAGGGTGGCCGAGCTGAGGGACCAACCGTGAGGAGGGCCGACCGCAAATGGTGGCTGAGCTGAGGGACCGACCGTGATGAGGACCGACCGCGAAGGGTGGCCGAACTGAGGGACCGACCGTGAGGAAGGCCGACCGCGAAAGGTGGCCGAGTGAAGGGACCGACCGTGAAGGGTGGCCGAGTAAGAAGGGAAAGTGGTGGTGCGCGGGGCTCGAGGAGCGGCGGGGCACGTGGTGAAGTGAAGTGGAATAGACAGGGGAGGGGAAGGCAGTAGTGGATCGTGGTCGTACACGTGGCAGAATCCTTGAATGGAGGAGGTGACGCGTTAGTAAGAAGTGAAGGGACAGGATGATATAGGGCAGTGAAAAAGCAGGGGTGAGAGTTTTTTGAAATTTTTCAAACTGGCGAAATTTAACCTTGACCCTTGGAATATAGGCAAACCGTGGGCGTTTGGGGTTGTCCGCTTTACCTATCTTTTTGCAAAAAACGAACATGTCCCAGAAGTAAACTCATTTGTTTCCAGTGATACACCTCTGTAACACTTCATGTACTTCCTTGTGCCCGCGTCTAAATCAATACGCAGACACGTAGGAGAAATGGCCCAAAAGGAAGTACCAGCCGCAAGGCTTGATTCGTAAGGTGATGACGATGCGGTGGAGTTGGCGGAACATTATCGGTTAGAGCGAAGGGAGGGGAGGGTAGTTAGTCAAACGGTGCGGGCTCGCCATATGACAATGATCGCGGCCGCGAGGCCCATTAGTCAAGCAGAGCCAGACCATTGGCACACCAAGCCAAACAGATCCACACTTACGGAGGAGGAATTGGAGGAAATAAGGAGGAAGTACCAAATTCCCTCGGAAATAGGGTTGAGGCTGCCCACATCCAAGGAGAGGGCGTCAGATGTGCGACCGGACAAGTTCAGCCTCTATGAGGAAGCGCTGCGAGGGGGTTTGAGGCTACCTCTCCTCCAAATAGTGGTGGACGTGCTAAACAAGTTAAAAGTGGCGCCAGGGCAATAGATGCTGAACGCCTGGAAGATAGTATTAACCTGCGCGAGTGCCTGGCAGCAGGCGACCGGAAGGACGACAATGACAATGGAGGAGTTCTTCTTCTGCTACAAGGCCTTTGGTCAGCAGGAGACGTGGATGGCTCTGCAAGCAGTGGCGGGCTGAGGTCTGGTGGTGGGCCTGCCATCTTCGGTGAAGGGGTAGAGGCCAAGATGGTTCTTCGTATCGGCAAACGATGGGGCATGAGTTCGTATAACATGGAAAGTCCCCACGAAATCGGTGGAGCCAAAGTTAGGCGTAGAGGCCGAAGACAGAGTAAAGAAGGTAAGGGAGTGGAGGAAGGAGAAGGGAGTGAGGTGGGACGAGCTAGTCCTTCATTCAACATTGTTTGCCCTGAACTTGGGACCGTAACCGTTGGAAGAGGATCCGGCGAGGGAGGAAATGGAGGTGCAGAGGAAAGCGGAGGAGGAGGAGGAGAGGAGGTTGTTCACTAAGGCGGAAAAATACAATGAGGCGCAATTGGGGCCTGCACCGAAGGTGGTGATGAGAGAGCGGATCCGACCGCGTCCCAAGCCGGTGGGCAACAAAGACCTAACTGGCTTCGCCCCTCTGCCGCCCCCAGTAGACCCACTGAAGGTGAGGGGCAAGCAGGAGGTGGAGGCGGTTATGAAGAAACCAAGGAAAAAGAGGGGGGTTGTAGAGGGGGGTTGTAGAGGGGGGAAAGATGCCCCTGTTTTGAAAGAGATGAAGGCTGGGGGGGAGGCTGCCTCCGTTAGGAAGGAGTTGAAGGAGAGAAGGGCGGAGGAGGCCCCGGAAAAGGAGAAGCTGAATGAGGGGGGGATCAAGGAGGGCGCAGAAGAAGAGACCGCCCAAATGGCTAAGGAAAAGCTGGGCCTAAGTGCCCCCATAATGTCGATGGTGGCACCTGCACCAGAAGTAAGCTCAGGCCCCCGCGAGGGGAAAGCGGGGATCAGCAAGCCAGCGACAAGTGCCATGCTGGAGACCGCCTTGTACCATGCACGCGCGCTGGTAGGTCGCTCGGCGAAAGGGGAGGGGGCCAGAGTCGCAGCCGACTGCTTTGTTAGTGTGGTGGAAAACGCGGCGGTGCGCTCGACGGCGCGTTGTCTGAGGCCAATCTGCTGAGAGGGTTTTACTCAGCCCAAATGGAGGCAGCGACACTGGTGACCGCCTTGATGAATAAGGCAGCGCGCGCTAAGGTGAAAGTGGAGCCGCTAAGGGCCCAATTGGAAGGGGCAAAATCGGAGCTCTAGAATCTAAGGGCGGAGATGGCGGGGTGGAGGAGGACCGCCAGGAGTGCGTGCACCAAGGGTTTAGAGTATGCGCAGAGGGTGAAGGTCATGGAAGTGTTGGCAGTGGTGCATAAGAACGCAGCGGAGCGAGCTAATGCCGAGCTTGTCGCAACCAAGTCAGAGCTTGAAGCGGAGCACCACAAGGTGATATCGCTTGAGTTCCAATTGGCGGGCGAGCAGAAGAAACTTGAGAAGGTCCAAAAAGCTTGCACCACCGCCAACGAAAGGTGGGAAGAGGCCATGACCAGCAACGAAGATCTGTGGGACCAGGCGATCAAGGACAAGAAAGCGGCCGACGGTCAAATCGCTGAGTTGGAGAAGGCCCTAGCAGAGGAGAGGGCCAAGTTGACGTCTAAGAAGGCAGAGTTGGAGAAGGCCCTAGCAGAGGAGAGGGCCAAGTTGGCGTCTGAGAAGGCGGCGTACCCCAATCTATATATTGCTGTTGTAGAGCAGTTCAAGGGTGTAGACGTCCCCGAACGCCCCAGGAGGATGAATCCCGTCTCGTTCGTCTGTGGGTCTACTACAGTTCGGACTCAAATTGTCACGGTTCTTAATCTGAACCAAAGAGTCCAAAATCCGACAAATTGTTTTGAGAAAACAGATTTTTAGAAAGAAGTGCCGAACATGGACTGCTTTGCCAGATACAGAGTCACCACCTAAATATCTTTTTTATGGGGGAATTTAGGAAACCCTGACTCATTTGCCTAAGGCCACGTGTCCGTCATCACCAAAGTTACCTCGGCTCGGGAACTTGGGCACGATCGGGGAAGGTCAGCTATGAGCACCCCCTCTCGCCCGATCCGAAGATCGGCCTCTACTAACCATGATATCTCATTTTGAAAACATTATGCGTTCTTATTCTGGTTAATTAGCTAGAATTACTATGTGATGCGCACAACACAAAAGTATAGACTAGATCGCCTGATTTGGAGTGAAGCATTGCATATCCGTTTGTTTGAAAAACGTTTGAAATTTGCTACTCGCAAGTAGGCTAAAACACGGATTTCAATGAGTTGTTCCAACTCAAACAATCCAACCTTCACCCACAGGCATTCAGGCAGTTTATATTACATAAACATCTAGCCGCATGGTAAGCATGCTGTCATGGCGAACACTCACACTCGTGCAAGGTGCTAAAGCATAAATACTTACATCGTACTCCGTGCCAAAACAGTGAACATGTTAGTAATCATGCATGATCCAAGTCCATGTCAAATGGCTAATGCAACGCATACAGGATGTCACTAGAATAGGCTCGGCTAATCCTAGGATGGCATGTGGGATGTAACAAATAGCACGTATTCAAGTTAGTTTTGAAATACTATGCAGTTAGCGTGATGCGCCGAGCCCGGTGCATGCAAGACAAATGTATGGATGCACGCATGCATAGCATAAGGTATGCTAAAGTAAACATGTCCTAATACTAACCATTAAAGCAGGTAAGTAAAAGGGAGAAAGAAGTGGGGGTTGGAAGACATGCACACACGCACCCACACTTATTACAAATTAGCCCTCACTCGGAGGGACCGAAAGAATAATACAATTAATTAACCTGCACGCTAATTAAAATATTACAGATAATTAACTAGTTAAGCAAATTAACTAAGCTAATTAAAACGAGAAACAACCTCGGGAAGAGGGCTCGATGCAATGCGCGCTCGGCTCCGCTCGGAAAGCCACTGCCATGCATAAGATGCTTGTACTTTGACTGTTCTGCTCCTCTGAAGGCTGCACAAGTCCCAGGATATGTTCTGTGCACACTGTGGAACACCACCGGCTAGAAGGAATGGCCACCGGCCAAGGGGAATGGTCACCGGCCACTTATTAAGCTATCGGCCACTGATGGATGGCCGGTCGGCACTGAAGATGGTCGGCCGGCCAAATCTTCCTGCAGAATCTGTTTTTGACCGCAGCAGAGGGCAAAACATAGCATGGCAATGCATTTCAAGCAATGTATGCACCAACCACACTCCTTATCATATTCATGACTCAAAGGGGAATGGGCCTTGATTCTCGGACCACCAATCGCGCATTTTAATGCGTGATGGCCCAAGAAACCAAGTATGCATTTCGATATGGAATGCAACGCACATAATCGAACAAAGGGGCTCAACCTCTATCATACTCAACTCAAGAGGTGAAGCATGCATGCAAATGGAATGGGCCTTGATTCTTGGACCACCAATCGCGCATTTTAATGCGTGATGGCCCAAGAAACCAAGTATGCATTTCGATATGGAATGCAATGCACATAATCGAACAAAGGGGCTCAACCTCTATCATACTCAACTCAAGAGGTGAAGCATGCATGCAAATGGAATGCGACCTAAACATGGAGGCTAAGTGTGCAAAATAAGCAAGCAAGGCATGTGACAACTATGCTAGTGGCAAACATGCAACAACATATAAAGTGGACTAAACATAGGAACAATGCAAAGCCACTTAACCAATGAAATACATGCCAAATGCATCATGATTTCAAGCAAGCAATAACATGTAATAGGCCAAGTATGCAACAATGCACAAGGCAAGCATGCTATAACACATGAAGGATGGACTTAAACTAATTTAGGCAGCCCTCAAATAAGCCTAAAACAGTGGCCATAAACTATGGAAATGGGGCCAAATGCACATACAAGCATGCATGCATACATGATCCAATTCCTAAGCATCAAGAGGCAACTTTTAAGCACACTTAAAAAAGATGATCATGGACATACGGCAAGCATACCAAACTCTGAAATTACATAAAATAGAGGTGCCAAACCAACTAATCAAAGCAAGTAAAGCATGCAATAATGGTCCAAGTACTTAAGGCAAGCCAAGGAGGCTTAAACCAAGGCTAAGTCAACCAAGCCTCACAAGGATAAGGGGACTTAAAACAGGTCTAATGCAGACCCAAGCAATGCTAAGGATACACCTAGATGGCATCTAAGTGGCTTAAGCATGCAAGCATACGCAAGGGGCCAAACATGGAGCATATGACGACAACCTTGTAAAGCATTAAAGGGACATCAAATGCAAGCATACAAGCATACCATGAGGACTGAAATGATGCTACAAGTGGTTCCAAACCGTTGAAATAAGGCTAGTAAAGCATGCTACATACTCACACATCCAAGGCTATCAAGCCAAAATGCAAGGTGGCTATATTAAGCATGTGATGGTCGACCAAAACAACCAAAAATAGAACTTAAGCATGCAAAAATCAACACAAAAGCTTCACAAAGCTAAGCCTAAATCATGCTAGAACAAGGGTCAACACTTAAAGCATGTGAAGGCCAAAACATGGCATTACAAGGCATGTATGCTAAGCAAGCATCGTGTACCTCAACCAAGCAAAAACAGAGCTATATTATGACATAATAAGCACAAAAATCAGTTAAGGTATGGCCAACATACACTTAAACAAGATGCTCTCTCAAGAGGCTAAAATGGCCCTTTTCAAGGACAACAAGGAGAGGGGGTGGCCCTCCCCTTCTTAGGACCTCAAGGCACCATCCTCACCACTGAAATCCCTCAAGATTTCAATGGTGAGGAGGTCCAAACACAATGGTCCTGGAGCTCACCAAAATGGCACAAAAAAGGGGTCAAATAAGCCCTAAGAGGGGTCAAACAACCTCAAAGCCTAAAACACCCTTAAACAACTATTTAGAGTAGGCAAAAACAAGATTTTTATATGTTATACACCAAGTCTAAAAATAGTTTCAAGGTAGTCAAAAAAGCTATGCAAAAATGGGGAATAAAAGGGGGAAGTGGTTACCCTTGAAAACCCTCTTCACAAATGGTGGACCAGCAGCCTCCTTAGGTCCAAACCAGCTCCAAAACTTCAAGAACAACCTCCAAGGACCTCAGCTCCAAGAGAAGGTGTAATGGTGGGTGTATTGTGTGCAATACTAAGACTAAACACACACAAATACACGAAGAGAGATATAGAGATAGGATATATGCAAACCCTAACCCTAGAACTCAAAGCTTTGAAAAAAAGTTGTCTAACCTAAAAGAGGGAGAAGAGGCCTCCTCTTATAGACAATCCAATCTTGTAAAGCTTCCAAGGCAAGCTAACAAGAGGGAGATCCCTCCATACACGTGTATGGAGGGGGAGCAAAGTGTATGCCAGCTAGCACAGCTGGCATAAAAATATCTGCAAAAGCAGATGAACAGTGGTCGGCCAGCCAAAAATGCAATTTGACCAAAAAGATGGCCGATCGACCATCTATAGTGCCGGTCGGGCCAAACATTTGGTCGGTGACAACAAAACACAGCCGGTGGCCTCAAGCCATGGCCGGTGATGTGTGGGGATGGCCCACAAGCCATTCCCTGCCCCTCGAAGGCAAAACACAAGTGTTTGGTGCAAAACCAAACACAAAACAGTCGAGTTGAGAGATCCTGAGGCAAGGCGCGTAACCGAGACCTCCGGGAACTCAAAACGAACACAAACATGGATGATCACCGAGTGTTCAAGCGGTGACGCCCAAGTCTTGAGAACGGTCAAAAATGGGGTGTCTACAAAGGGGTCCGCCGACTTCCTGATGGCCATTGATGCAACTGTCGCCAGCAACTTGTCAAAGGAGGGGTGAGGGGGGGGCGGGGCCATTGAGGGCCGGCCGCTAGAGGAAGAAGAGTGAAGAGGAGGTGATCCAGAGCGTCCAGCAGTCGGACTTCTATAAGCACGAAATAAGCGAGTTCTAGGATAGCGGTTGGAAGACCTTCATGCACAAGGTGCAAGAGCTGTTTTCGGACATCGACTTCAGCCTCGTGAAGATAGGAGAAGACGACGTCGCCCCAAACCCCCCTGGACAAGGGGGGGTGTTGACGAGGAGGATCTGGCCTCTAGTGAGGAGGAATGATCAATGTAAAAATTTTGCTTTTGTTTGGTTTTGTTTTTTTTTTTTTTATGTAATTTCTGCAGTAAGTTGTATGTAAAGGTAAGTTTTGTAAATAAAACGAGTTTTCTTTTGTTTCATTACTGTCCTTATTTCTTTTTGAGTTATAAGTTTGGAATAATGAGAATGGCTTAACAGAATTCAATGAAAAGTGGGCGGAGAAAGTAAGACGTTTAGGAATAATGAGAATGGCTAGTAAATTGTGACGTAAAAAGTTTAAAAATGGCTAACCGAGTTAACTTGCGGTAAAAGTATGAAGTAAAAATGTTAAGGATGGGTAGACATGAATAATGTTAAAAATGATAGTTTGGTCTGTATGTAAAAAATGAGTTAAGAAATGTTGTAACATGGACTTGGATGTTGACTAAGTATGCCAACTGTGAGCACGCTTGTAGACCGCCCGAAACTCGCTCCGCACGCGAGGGCGCGAATTGGGTTCTAGCTACTACAATTCGACTCCTGTCACGGTTCTGAATCTAATCTCACAAAGTGCAATGTAAGACTGATAAATCACCAAAGAGTCCAAATCCGGCAAATCGTTTTAGAAAATCGATTTTAATAAAAAAAAAAAAAGTACTAAACATGGACTGTTTTGCCAGATTTCAAAGTCCCCACCTAAATATTTTATTTTGGGAAATTTAAGAAACCCTGACTCGTGCCTAAGGCCATGTGTCTGTCATCACCAAAGTTGCCTCGGCTCGAGAACTTTGGTAGCGAGGGGAAGGTCCTAAAATGAGCACTCCTACTCACCCAATCTAAGGATCGGCCTCTACTAACATGATATGTTATTTTGAAAACATGTGTTCTTATTCCGGTTTATTAACTAGGCTTACTATGTGATGCGCACAGCATACAAGTATAGACTCAATCACAAAAATTGGAACAAATCAACTCATGTTTGCTTTTCGAAAATGGTTTGGAATTGCTACTCGCAAGTAGGCTAAAACGCGGATTTGCCACCCTCAAGTGGGCTTAAAAACATGATTTGCCACTCTCAAGTGGGCTTAAAACTCACATTTTGATGAATTGTCCCAATTCAAGCAACAAAGCCTTCATCCATAGGCATTCATGCAATTAATCATTTAAGCACATAGCCTCCTGGCAAGTATGCTGTCATGGCAATCACTTACACGTATGCAAGGATGCTAAAGCATAAACACTCACAGTGTACTCCAAGCCAAAACAGAAGCTAGTTAGTAATTAATGCATGATCCTAGCTATGTCAACAATGCCTAATGCAACACATGCAAAATGCAACTAAGTAGGCTTGGCTATCTAAGATGGCATATGAATGCAATACTCGATAACATGCTTTGAAACATGTATTCAAGTAAGTATTGAAATTCAATGGAGTTTGAATGATGCGCCGAGCCCGGTGCATGCAATACAAATGAATGATGCACGCATGCAAAGCATAAGTATGCTAATTGAAACATGCCCTAAAACTAACCATCAAGAGTTGGTAAATAAAAGGGGAGAAAGACGTGGGGTTGGAAGACATTCATACACACATGCACACTTATTACAACATTTGCCCTCTCGACGGAGGGTCCGAATAATAAACTAACTAGCTACGCTAATTAAACTAATTATTACAAACCAAAACTAATTAACTATTCCTAGTTAACTAATTATTACAAAACAAATCGTTTGATCAAGCACATTAACTAATTAAGTACAAAACTGACGAATTAGCTAACTAAGTAAAGCAGTTAAAGTAGTTAAAAGAGGTCCTCGGGGCAATGGGTGCATGCATGCTCGATCGCCTTGCTCGGAAATCCATTGCTATGCCCAGAATTGCCTCTGTTTTCATTTGATTTGATTTCTGAAAAGTGCACTAACTTTCAGATTGCTTCTGCTCCAACATGGGGACCTCTTGGTGGGCTGCTGACCAGAAAAGGGAGCTATAGACCAGAAAAACTGGTTGTAGACCAGAAAAAGTGGTCGGTCGACCACGCTTACTGGTCGGCCGACCAGTCAATTTGCCAACCTCCAGCTTTGCTGCAACAGAGAACAACAAGGGGCATAGCAATGTATTCGACAGATATGTGTGCACAACCACCATCCCTATCATTTCTCAAGCTCAAGGGAGTGCAGTACTTGACTCTAGGGCCCCTAACCGAGCATCGCAATGCACGATGGCCGAGAAACCAAGTTTGCACAAGTCAATGTCAATGAATACACACAAATAACACATAAGGGCCTCCACCTCTATCATGCTTGATCAAGAGGATCGGCCGACCGAGAAATGCTACCACGTTTCATCACTTTGAGTATGAAACGTGCGACATTCCTCGTGTTTGGATTAACGTTCAATCCAAACACATGCAACGCAAACAAGATGATCAACCTTCAATGCTAAGGTGACATGCGCAAGACTCTATCATGTAAGCAATGCATGCATGGCATGTTTAAAAGCTAAGGCAAACAAAGCTAATGAAACATGCTACACATGAGGCATGCACTATAATGCTCAAATGGTCAAACCAACCTCATGCCACAACAATGGTAGAATCATGCTAGAAATGAGGCAACAAAAGCTACAACAACATGTTCATGCATTGGCTAGCAAGCCATACATTAAACACAACTCTCAAACACAATAAAGAAGTGATAATAAGAGAGTATGGCAGAGATGTAGGCATTGAAATCACATACCAAATGATGCTATATCACACAAACAATACAAGCATAGCATGCTAGAGGACTCAAGCATTAAAGCTAGTGAGGTACATAACACTAGGACTATGCAATGCTATGCACAAGGGACTAAACCAACACCAAACAGACCTCATGCATGTCAAAACAGTGTCCAAAATGATCTGAAATGATAGCATGAATGGCAAGGGAATGATGCTCATGCGTTGGCTCACAAACAAAGCATAAAGGTGTAACTCTCAAGAGCACTTAAAGAGTGAAAGAAGTGAGAACATGACACGTGTATATGCTTTGAAATTACATGTTAAATGATGCCAAAACATGCAACCAACACAAATATAACATGCTAAAGTGCTCAATACTCAAGACTAGATAAGGCACTTGCACCATGGCCACATCAAGCAAGCCCCAAAGGGCCAAGATGACTCAAAATAGTCCCAAGGCAGGTCAAAACAATGCCAAAACATGCATGGAGTAGAGCTAACACATGTTAGAATGGGAGGCATAAAGCATGATGCATGCAAAGCCAATGAATTAGATTACACTACACATACCAAAACCAAGCATGAGGTGACTTACCAACAAAAATCAAGGTTGTAACATGGTAAAATAACACCAAAAATATGCTAAGATGGTAGCCCCAAAGCTTAGGCAAGCATGCATACATATTGGCTCATAAGTGAAGCATAAGGCACAACTCTCCAAAAGTATTGAAAGAGTGAAACATGTGAGAGTATGTTTACACTATATGCACTGAAATCATGTGAGAGATGAGTCCAAAGCATGCAAACAACTCAAGTAAAGCATGCTAGAGACTTGGAAACTCAAAGCTAGTGAGCAAGATTGCACTATGGCTATACAAAGCAAGCCTCTCATGACTTAAACCACTCAAAACAGAGTTCAAGCATGCTAAAATATGAGCTAAAAACATGCTGGAGTGTAATCAAAATAGGCTGGAATGATGAGCCAAAGTGGCAAGCATGTAAGGATAAATGGCAAGATTACACTACAAGTGTAAAAAGCATGCATAAGGTGACACAACCAGGCTAAAACAGAGTTATGCCATGCTGAAATAATGCCAAAAATAAGCTAGAGAACAAGCCAACACATGCTAGAAAAACATGCTTAAACATGAGGCCATCAACACAAGCAACCAAGACATAAGGAGAGGGGATGACCCCCCTCCTATTTTGGACCTCAAAAACACACTTTCTACCACTGAAATTCCTCTGGAATTCAGTGGTTAAAAGGCCAAGAGAAGGTGATCTTAAAGGCCTTAAGAGATGGCATAAAGCAAAGCAAAATAAGCCACCAAAAGGGGTAGACTACCCCTAACTCAAACAAGGCCTAGAACAACCATTTTAAAATATAACTTTTTACAGTTGAAAAGCTAAGCCAAAAGAAGCATGCAAAGATGGCTAAGTAAGCAACTAAAACAAACGCTTGAAAAGGATAAAGACTCACCCTTGAAGAATCACAGCAAAGCAGTAGCAACCTTCTGAGGCAAAAACCAAACCAAAAACACTCAAATGCAACCTCCAAGAACCTCAACTCAAGAGTGAAGGTGTTTCACTAGGTATTTTAGTGCAAAAGTGTGAAGAAAACTCACTTTAAGGCACAAACTAGTACACATGTAGAGAGAGACGGGAGAAATCAAGAGAGAAAGATATATGTTTAGCCCTAATATCAAT